>PVJL010006456.1:0-82632 GCA_004026885.1 Lyroderma lyra | reverse complement strand
GCTGCAATGAACTGTGGAAGTCAGTGTGGCGGTTCCTCAGGAAATTGGGAATGGAGTTACCATATGACCCAGCAATCCCCCTTCTGGGGATCTACCCAAAGAACTTGAAAACCTTTGTCCGCAAAGACTTATGTACCCCAATGTTCATTGAATGGCATTTTTTAAAGTATCGTTTCTCCAGTTAAACCTCTGCTTCTCATCACTTCTCAGCCTTTTGGCTATGATCAAGTGTAAAACTCTTCTTTTGCTTTCTCTTGCCCAACCATTCTTTTCTAGTCATTTGGATATTTCAACCCTCAAGAAACAAAACATTTTATTCTGAGAAATAAGAAATTATAAAGAATCTTATTAATATAAATTATATAATGTAGTTTTCTATACACACCACCAATCCAGTAACAGAGAACCAAGCAAAAAAGCCAGGAAGAACATCCAATTTTAGATTCAGAGAGTTTCATTCAATGAATGCCAACTAGGCTGTAGATTTTACCCAAGGAAGTTGTATTCACTTGTAAAGTTTAATAAATCATTGAAGACATTCAAAAAAGGTGGTGTTATAGTTCTGCTTAATAGGGTATAGGATACCCTTGTGAGTATATTTACTGGGCTGTGTTGTTGTCAATTTAAGATCACGTCAATTTCTTTATTAATTGAATTGAAAAGAAAGTAGATTATCTAACATACAGTGAATTTATACTTGTCTTTTCATTTTCCAGTTTTTTCATAATTAAAAAAAAAGTACTGCAGAGACATACCCATCAAGAATAGCTATGTTTACAAAGTGTCTCATATTTTGATAAAAAGTCAGAAAACAGTTTAGTTCTAATAATGTCTTTGTTTATATTCCTGGGTTAACAACCTTTTGTTCTTTCAACGACATATAGAGAAAGTTAATATGGTTATAACCTTAAAGATTTTATGAGAATAAGTTGTTTTTTTTCTATAAAGAAGTTGATGTAATCTTAAATTGACAACAACACAGCCCAGTAAATATACTCACAAGGGTATCCTATACCCTATTAAGCAGAACTATGACACCACCTTCTTTGAATGTTTTCAATGATTTATTAAACTTTACACAATAATATAAGGTGTGATTTTAGAATATTGTATAAGGATAGTATTCAGGTAAAAAAAAATTTACTTTCCTCTCTGTTTACAATTATTTTATGGTAGAATGTATATTTTTCTCCCTGAAGAAATAATTTTTCATTTTAACATGTATTGTATTTCTTTTTCAGAAGGTGATACAAAAAGTAAACCAAATAAACAAACAAACAAAATAGAAAGAGACTGATAGACACAGAGAACCAACTGATAGTTGCCAGACAGGAGGGGTTGAGGGCTGGATGAAAAAGGTGAAGGGATTAAGAAGTACAATTTGGCAGTTACAAATTAGTCACAGGGATGTACAGCATGGAGAATATAGTCAACGATACTGTAATGACTATGTGTGGTGCCAGGTGGGTACTAGACTTACTGGGAGGAACACTTTGTATTTATACAATATTATCAACTGTAATTGAAAAATAAAATAATTAAAAAGATGATACATTTAGTTATTAATAAAAACATGAGAGTATACTGTAAAACGTCTTCCTATCTATCACTACTATTAGCTGTTCATTACCCTTCTTCTGCCTGAAGGTATTAAATGTTATAAATTTCTTATCCATTCTTCCCTAGGTGTGTACAAGCATTTATTCTTTTAAAATAAATGGGAGCATACCATTCAGGACCCTTGCACCTCAATATTTCTTGAAACTTAACAACCTTGGAAATTGCTTTGTGTCAGTGCATAAAGCTCTTCCTTATGTGTTTTTATAACTGCATAAATTTACTTTGAATAGCTGTTGCCATAATTTATTCAGACAGGTGTCGATTGACAGCCTTTGAGGTTGTTTCAATGTCTTACTTACACAAACAATGCTGGAGTGAATAACTTTGAACATACATCATTTTGTTCCTGTGTGAGAATATCTGTAGAACATATTTTTGGAGTAGATTTGCTGAAAAAAATGTGCATTTGTAGTTTTGGTGTTTGATATGATAAAAATTTCCTTCCATAGCAGTTGCACTAATTTATATTCCTACCATCACTGAAAAAAAAATTTCTTTCCATTTCCTAGCCAAAATACTCTTTATATTTCTGCCATTCTCATAGGTAAAAAGCACCATCTTCTTTTTTAAGATGAAGTGTGATATAAGCCCAGAAAAATGTACAAAATCATAAATGGATCAATCCATTTTCACAAGCTGAAAAATTCCATGTAACTTGTACCCAGATCAAGAAACAGAGTGTTCCCCAGCATCCTGGAATCTGTGTTAGAAGTCAGACAGAGGGTACCCTCAGGGTACCCTCTGTCTGACTTCTAACACAGATTAGCTTTACTTGTTTTCAAGCTTTATATACCATATTTTGCTGTGTGTAATGTGCTCCCATGTATAATGAGCAACTGCATTTTTAGTCCAATCTTTTAGGGGGAAAAAGTCATTTGTTTTAACTTTTTAATTCAAATTTTTATTTGGTTATATTTAGGTACTTTTTTGTATTATAAAGGAATTTTAGCATTTATTTTTTAACATGGTAGAAGATATTTTACATAATACTTTTAACTCATAAGCACAAACAAAAGGATTAAAAACTTTTATGTAGGTATAGAATTAGTACTATCCTTACTTTTCCCTCACGAATTAGCACCAAAAGTGAGCATTATACACAGAAAAATATGGTAAATTGCATCTCTAGGTTTATATGTCTGAATTCTTTCAGTAAACATTTCTTGTATGTAGACTTTAGCCATACTTTCATATCTAGATACAATTTGCCCATTTTTATTGTTATATTCTACGTGTGATTATTAAACAATTTATATTGTACTTTTAATGTGTATTGGGAAGTTTCTGGGTTTTGGCTTTTACAAGTAGTAATCCTATTAACATTCTTTTTTTTTTTTTTTGCTCTTTGGTATGTGGGTGGCTCCCTGACTGGGAATCGAACCCAGGCCGCAGCGTTGACAGCGCCAGCGCTGAAGCCTTAAGCCACTGCACCACCTTTATAGAAAAAAAACAACTTATTCTCATAAAATCTTTAAGGTTATAACCATATTAGCTTTCTCTATATGTTGATGAAAGAACAAAAGGCTGTTAACCCAGGAATATAAACAAAGACAATATTAGAACTAAACTGTTTTCTGACTTTTTATCAAAATAAGAGACACTTTGTAAACATAGCTATTCTCTGCAGTACTTTTTTTTAATTATGAAAAAACTGGAAAATGAAAAGACAAGTATAAATTCACTGTATGTTAGGTAATCTACTTTCTTTTCAATTCAATTAATAAAGAAATTGATGTGATCTTAAATGAGAATAAAGTTTTAATATATTACCACATGTGTATTTGTTTTTCTGAAATCTATTACTCTACTTTCAAAATGTGGAAAGAATATAAGCACTTCTCTCTGTTCCTACCACACTGAACACACAGGTATTTGTTACCTAGGTAAAAAGAAAGCCCTCCTGACTTGATCTTGCTTCCATCCCTGCTTTTTACAATCTAATCTCACTTTCATAGCCAGAGTAATCTTGTCAGTGACTCGGGTGATGTCACTCATCTGAATGAAGCCTTCAGTGCTCATTTTACTCAGACTTAAAACTCCCTGCGTGACCCAGCCCCCACTTCTTAGACTTAATCACCAACTCCTTTCCTTCTCCCCTACTCTGCTCTAACTCCACTGATCCACTTGTATTTCCTCAAATATCCCTAGCATGTTGTTCTCTTAAAATATTTGCACTAGTTCTTCCTTACAATCTTATTATGGTTTCTATGAAATATTCTTAAGGCTAACTCCCTCAATTTCTTCAAGATTTTGTTGAAATTTCATCTTTTCTTTAAAATTCATCCTCACTGACCTTACCCCGACTCACTCCCCATATCCATACTCTGCTCTTTCTATCTCATAGACCTTGCCGTTCTACTATACTACATAATATATTTATTTATTATATTTATTAATTTCTTCCCTTAAGAATGTAATCTAGTGAGAGCTATGCTTTTTGTTTTTGTTCATTGATAAATCACTAGTCCTAGATCAATATTTGGGATTTAATAGATACTCCATAAATATGTGCTAAATAAATGTCAATAAAATATGCCCACAAACATTTACCGACCTTGTGGTGGGCTTTCTCTTGTAGAGTTTTCTACAAGAGCAGAAAAATAAATATTTCATAACATGAACAGCTTATACTGTTTTACTAGTTGTCACTTGCTATTTGTCTTTGCTTAGAAATTATTGGTTGTCCTTAGAAAACAAAAATTTATGTATTATTAACTTACCTGGTTTAAGTTACAAATTCTAGGTTTCATGTCAAACTTAGTAAAATGCTATCCCATTAAGGTAATACAAAAAATCTTTTGTTAGTACTTTTATGATTTGTGTTTTTAGGTTTAAATATTTCATCTTCCTGAAATTTATTTTATGAGATGTCCTAGTTTTTCAACATTATTCATTGAATAATTCATATTGTCTACACTAATCTGAAATGCCATTTTTATCATTTACCTAAATCCCATATGAATTCATGTTTGTTTCTTCACATTTTACTCTATTTCATAGTCATTCTTTTTATTTACCAGGATGATAATGTTAATTCATTTATTGTAGCTTTATACTATATTTAATCTTTTAATTTACCCTTATTGCTCTCTTTCTTAAAGTTTTCTGAAACTTTTTTGTCTTTTATCTCCTGCTAAATTTAAAATCAGTTCCTAATATTTCTACAAAAAATACTATTAGTATTTTTATTAATTACATTAGTTTTTAATTAACCTCATAATAAACATCATTACATTTTTTATGAATGAAAACATTCTTTTATTTTTAAGTTAATCTTCACAAACAATTGAACATCAGTAATTGGAAATAAAATTTCAGTTATGTCCCTTGAATTCAATGTTTCACACACTTCAGCTGTGGAAACACCACCATCACAATTTTTCCAGTATCTGACCTTACAAGCTGACTGATTTGATGTCAACCCACTTTTTTCCAAACTGATTGGGGTGACATTGATTAGTAAAAATTACATAGGTCCCAGGTGTACAACTCTACGTTACATCTTCTATGTGTTATGTTATGTGTTCATCATCCAGAGTCAGTTCTCTTTCCATCACTGTATATTTGTGTCCCCGTCCTTTCTTCTCCACCCACTCTCCCCTTACCCTCAGGTAACTACTAAATTATTGACTGTGTCCATGACTTTTGTTTCTTTGTTGCTTTCATTTTTATGTCAACAATCAAACTAAATTTCTCCATCCTGTTCCTTTATTTTACCACTCTCCCATTCCTTCTCCTATCTTAAAGAAGTCCCTGTAACGTTATTTGTAGTACGGATTTGGAGGTGATGTATTTCTTTAGCTTTTTGGTATCTGACAAGCTCTTTATCTGTCCTTCAATTTTGAATGCTAGCCTTGCTGGATACATTATTCTTGGTTGCAGATTCTTGGTTTTCATTACATTGAATGTTTTCTGCCAATCCCTTCTGGCCTGTAAAGTTTCTGGTGAGAAATCAGCTGAGAATTGAATGGGTGTCCCTTTATAAGTTACTACTTGCATCTCTCTTGCTGTTTTTAAAATTTTCTCTTTTTCTTTAACTTTTGCCATTTTAATTATGATGTGTCTTGGTGTGTTCTTGTTTGGGATTATCTTGTTCGGAATTCTCTGTGCATCCTGGACTTGTATATCTATTTCCTTCACCAGTTTAGGAAAATTTTCAGTCATTATTTCTTCAAATAATTTATTAATCCCTTGCTTTTTCTCTGCCCCTTCTGGTACACCTATGATTCTGATATTTTTCTGCTTAAAATTGTCCTTGAGGAACCTCAAACCATCCTCATTTGTCTGGATTCTCATATCTATCTGTTCTAAATGGGAATTTTCTACTAACTTTTCCTGCAAATCATTGCTTCGCACTTCTATTTTGTCTAGTTTGGTGACTTTTATTCCATTCTTCATTTCAGTTAATATAGTCATTATCTCTCTTTAGTCCTTTGTAATGGTTTGAAGTCTTCCTTAATGCATGTTATCTCTCTGTTGAAATTACCATTCAGTTCTCTAAGCATTTTTATAACCATTGCTTCAGGCTCTGTTTCTCGTGAGGCATCTGTCCCCGTCTCTTTAATTCTCTGGTTTGTCATATTTGCAGTTCTCTGGACCCTACCAGCTGCAGTTGGTGTTCACTGCTGATACTGGACAGGCAGAGGTCTGTGAGAGAGGGGTGTTTGTAGCTTTGTTTTCTTCCTGTGGTTCCGGGGGTAGTGCAGGGAATTTGGGCGTGATTGCGTTTTTCCGTTCTTGGCTTGCCTTGTGTGCGAATCTGCCCGAAGCCTTGGGTTCAGTCCTGTATGTTGGTCTTTCAAACCAACTTGGTTGTAGTCCAAGAAACCCATGTGCATCCCTCTCTCTCCTTCCTGGCTGGAGCATTCACACTATAGCTCCTCACCACCCAGTTGCTCCTTTTTCTCTGGGAACCAGAGTGAAGTCCAGCCTCTGCGGTTTGCAGACCGGTCTGCATCTCCTGGGGTCAAAGTGAGGTGGTTGCCATATCTCTCACACCAGCTGTGGAGCTCCTTTCCTCTGCCCCATGGACTGAGTGAGTCCTGGAGTGCTGCCTTCTTCCTTCTCCCTCTCCCAGTGCTAGAGCTTCAAGTGGGGATGTGTGCAGCCAAGTCCCCACTCTTCCCTTTATTTCTCCTTTGTTAAATCCTCTGCCCATCTGCAGGTACCTTAATGCGATGTGTGGATTTCTTATCTGTGATTGTGCGCTGTGTAGAGGGCCCTTGGTTGAGGTATCATTAAATTTTCTCATTCAAGATTATATGCCTTTCTGTTTCTCTAAATATTTTCCTCCCCAAGTTACATTTACTTCTTAATACAGATTTTATATACCAGGGGTGCCAAAAAAAAAAAAAAAAAAAAAAAACCAAACCCATACACACTTTATAAGATGTTATCTTTGTATTACTTTTTGAAGTTGAATTGAATTACAGTAGCAATGTATAGTATGACATTCTCTATAAAGGTGGCATTAATCAAATGAATGCTAGTGTCACCATGCAACAGGCAGGGCAAAAAAAATGTCAGAAGCATGGTTGTTGTTCAAGGAGCGCAAAGACCATTTGCCAGGACAATGAATAGGACAAAGAGGTGTGGTTGAGGTTCCCCCTTGTTCTCCTGACTTAATACCACTTGACTTCTACTTATGGGGACCTTAAAGGATGTGGTGTACTCTAGAAAATTAGCTACACTAATGATACTTCAAGATAAAATTGAAATGGCATATGCAGCAATATAAGTGGACACTTTGGTCAGCATTGCTCAAGCAGTAGTTCACCATAATCAGAAGTGTCTGAACATTGATAGTTACCAGTTGTAATTGCAGAAGTCAAATGTGACTTGTATTCATCTTTTGTTATTGGTATATATTGAATATTATAATTTTAATAGTTTTTTTCTTTTCTTAAAATGTGTATACATTTTTGACACCCTCTGTATATACATATGCATATCTGCGTGCTTCTTGTATATGTGTTTTCAATTTTTCTAAATAGCATTGTTTCTTGAATATACCATAGATTTAGGTTTTGCATTAGGCCAAGTCATTATGTAATTTGTTTACTTTGTTTTGTTTGGATATTCATATTATCTGTTATTTTGCAATGTTTGCTTTTGTCCTAATGGTTAATTTTAAATATATCTATATAATACTAATTCTCTCCTTTTTAAAGATATTATCTATTGATTTTTCACCTTAACCAGTAAAGACATAATTTTATTTTCCTCTTCTTTTTATGCTCTTCCCTTTCTTTTTCTATGCTGATAGTATTTTTCATCGTATTTTTCTTCATTTCATTAATACGTTTGGACTAGATATTCTCTTCTTGTTACCCACTATTCTGTAATTCTCCATTCTGTTTGGTGTCCTGAAAGGTGAGCTGTATCAAAAGGTTTGTTACTTTTGGCTTGCAATTGAATCAATTTGGTATTCTCTATTGAGTGACCATCTCCTGTGGTCAGAGCTTTCTTGCCTTCATATCTAAGATTAATGATAGTTTCTGACTGTTGCTAGCTCCTGGGAATTTCACCATTGCTTGTTAGTTTCCTTTAATCTGATAACATTAAAAAACAAAAATAAAATTTGTCCATTTGTCAATTCTTCTTAATTATCACATTCAAGTATGTATGTCATCTGCTTCCTTCTGAGACCCTTACTGATACATTATTATTTATCTCTATTTATTGTTTAATTACCTTTACATAGTATCTCTTAACCTTTAGTAGTAAATATGAAGAAGTCAGCAGGCTTATATTTCCTCCGCTCATCTTTCTCCCTTCCACTCAGCTTTTCTTTTTAAATGGTATAATTTCTGTATTGTCTCAGTTTAAAAGTATTTACATTTTATTTTATAAGTACATCTATTCATTTATTTAATATTAGACCTACTGCTGAATAGATTTAGTGTTCACTAGCAGTTAGTTCTGCTATACTGTTTCAGCTTGCTTATGGAAATGTATTCCATAATTTTTTTTAAGAAAGCAATATCTTTGAATTTTGAAAAATATTAATCCGTGCCTTCACACTTGAACAATTTTTGGTTGAGTATAAAATTCACAGGTCACGCTTTCCTTGAAAAGTTTGTAGGATCCTCCCTTAATGACTATACCACCTGTATTTATATATTTAATCCTCTTCATAAGACTAAGATTTCCATGTTTTTTCCTCTTTTTTTTTTTTTTTTTTTTGTATCTTGAACATTTTTAAGAGGGTTATTCCTTTAGATGTGATGCTTAATAGGAGCCACAGAATTGACTGGTATAAAATTTTCTAGGTAGGTTCTTTTAAGTTTTCTTTTATTTCTTGAAAGTTTCCTCTGTTCTATAATTTTTATTTTATTTTTTGTGCGATATTGTAACATATATTTAGAAACTTCTTTTTAAATGCTCCCATGTCTACTATTTTCTCTATAATATTTATTTTCATTTTATTTTATTTAGTTTTATCTGTCTTGTCTTCTATGTTTTTTAACTATGTTTTTAAATATGTCTTACTATATTTTTAACTATTCTTATTTAATTTATATATTTATTTTTATTTTTCATTTTTTGTTGTTAAACTTAATGGGGTGACATTGGTGAGCAAAATTTACTTTGGTTTCAGGTGTATAATTCTACAGTGCATCATCTATGTGTTGCATTATGTGTTCACCACCCAGAGTCAGTTCTATTTATTCTTGAATTGCTTATGATTTTTCTAACAATCTCTTAACTAAACTCATGTATCTCTGAGTTAATGCTTCACTAATTTTCAAAATTATACAGTCATACTTGTGTCCATTTTTATCTGCTTCATAATAACATTCTTAATGTAGATGCTTTTCATCTGCAATTTGTTTTTCCTGTTGCTTTCTTCACTTTATCTTGTAATTATATTGTGCTCATTCCTTTTGGATTCTTCATAGTTAATGAGGAGAGTTTTATTTTTCTGTCAACTAATTTTTTTTTTTGCAGAAAATTCATGTTGGGAAGATGCTATGGCCTCATTTTTGTCTAGCAAAAAATTTTCTTACGATCTAGTGAATTCTTTTTGCCTTAACTGTTTGTGTGCCAGTGGATCTAGGTGGCTGTAAAGTCACTCAGTATTCAGACTCTCCTATTCTGTTTCTTAGAGCCATGAACCAAATCAAGGGAAGATCCATCACTAAGCCTATACATCCTATTCTCTTTGTTGTAAATATGATATTTTGGTTTTGTGCTTAATAGTGTTTCTTCTCCTTAGAGTGATTTTCTTGGCAGGTATGAGATCAGTAGCAACTGGTAATCTCTCTCTCTCTCTCTCTCTCTCTCTCTCTCTCTCTCTCTTTCTCTCTTTCATAGTAGCAAAATATATATAACAAAATGTACCACTTTATCCATTTTTAAGTGTATAATTCAATGGCATTAGGAATATTCACAATGTTGAATATTGGTTGTACAACCATCACCACTAGCCATTTTCAGAACTTTTTCACTATCTCAAACAAATTATTTTATAAATACTCATTGTATTAGTAAAATAATTTATATGAACTGTGATTTTTAGCCACATTGTGCTCCAGCACCAATCAAATGCTTTTGCCTGAACTTTATCATGTGTACTACAATTGTTAGACCTAAATCAAGTTCAACATTAACTTTCCAATTTTAACATTAATCAGTTCATGAATATCACTAGATATAAGAATTCTTTATTAGCTAGTTAGATAAAAACATTATTATACATTTGAATTGCTAATAAGATAATAATAACAGATAGTTTAGACATCAATAAAAAATAGCCAGATAGTGAAGACATTAATTAAAAATAGAACTAATACATATAATCAATGTATATGAAAATATGTTTGATAGTTTAACAGACTTCCATGAGTTTAATCCTTATATAAACCTATACTACATCTTTCACTTAACCATGAAGGTGCTATTATTGCTGTACATGTTTTTGTAGTATAACAACAATCACTACAACCCAGTGGACACATTTAATTACTTTTCACAAGTAATTACATAATCTATAACTGTTGATTATATTATTATCAATTCAATTTACATAAAATATATTTGTAGTAATTAATGTTGTCATAGAAGTTTATTTAATATGCTTAAAGGATATTTAACACAATCTCCTTATTTACATACTGAAACCCAAATGGTTAAATAACTTGCCCATAAGCCAGAGCTAGTCAGTGACACAGTTGGGAGAACTTCTTAGTTCTATTAACTCCCAATTTAGCACATATGAGAGCTGTCTGAAAAAAACCCAACCATAAATGTCTCTACTTTTCATATTACATTGCTGGATACTTTCTGGAGAGTCCATAAAAAAATAAAAAATTTAAATGCAAATTATTTATTTGTACATAAATGCACATTTATAGCAATCTTTAAAACATTTACTGAGTCCTTAGGGATACAAATATTCCATAGACTCATTTTTTACTCACTTTGTGAATTTAATTTTTATTTATAGATAAATAGAAGAGGGGTATTATATATCTCTTCATAAATCAAACTAAATTGTAATAATATGGCTTCAAGAGGAGGCAATAACTCGAAAAATAGGTAGCAGTCCTGAGAGACATCAGTATAAGTTTGTCAACTGTTCTTTTTTAAAAAACTATAGCCCTTATGTGTGTTAGAATTGTTTTAAATAAATTTGCTTTCTACCCTAACCAATTGGTATTCTTATTTTTATAATTTTTTCCCCTAAAACCTAAAGTAAAATTGCAAATTACTTCATCCATTTTTATACTTCTAGGTTGTTCTGCTACTTAATTTCCCAAAGTGTCTAGTTAGATATAAAGTGTTTAAACAATTGCATCTCATCATGGTGAATTATTACCACTCTTATCTGTCAGGTGATAAAGGATGTGTATATACACCTGAATTTTGAAAAAGTAAACAAAAAAATAATTTTGAGGAAAGATAAAATATTGTTCAATTATTCTTTTCACTTTTAAAACTCTTCAACAAATGTAGAAAGCATATTTTGATACAGACTATTAAAATTCACTTTTATATGAAAGAGTGTGTGTGTGTGTGTGTGTGTGTGTGTGTGTGTGTAAAGAAAATTGCATATAAAGGACAGCCAATTCCTGATTTTTCCCCCTAGAATTTTCAAATGGTTGAGTAGAATTTGTAGAAAATATGAAGGCAAATTTTATATCATCTCTCTAAATAAGCATTGGTTAAGTTATTTTTTAACTAAAGGCCAAATATAATGTGTTATCCTCCAAGATATAAGCACTAAATTCTATGCACAGCAGCTGCTAGATTATGTCCAACAATGTGAATTTACTTACTTAGCTTAAAAACATTTTCCTATATTCTTAAACACAGCTTTTTTACAATAAAAACTGCCATATCCCTCACATAATTATAACTAAACACATCACTAACCCTCCAACAATTGTCTCCATGCTATTTATTTTAAATTTTTACAGTTGAAACCTATAACTTTAAATTTTAATTTGTGCTCTGACATTTAAAAAGCAACACACTATATTTACCACTCTCTTTAACTTCTTTGACTTCATGAATTTTCTTTATTCCTTTTTGCTTTCTACATGTTCCAGAGTTACCTTTAGTCTTCTGTGCCAATTCTACAATCAGAACATGCGTTTAATTTTCTTTTCTTTCCTCTAATTTTTTGTATCCATAATTCTTTCTTTCTTGTTTAATTGATCAGCTCTTCTTACTGATCAATTAATCCTTGAAAACAACTCTTCACTTTATACAACCTGTGTGTGTTCTCTTTGGACATATGAAGACCCAAAGGAGAAAGCTATATCTGTCAGCAGCTTCCTACACAGCATCCTTCTTATATCTCCTTGTTTACTGAAAAGCACCTATTTCAATAGAGAGTGAATAAAAATAAAGTATAATCCTTCCCCATGGGGGGCAGTTTATTAAGGAAAAACAGTTGAAAAAAATGAGTGCAACAATCAATAGATCTTAATCAATTAACTAATATTTTACATGCATTTGATCTAGGGTCTATGTGAGGCAGGCACTGGGCTAAGCACTGAAAGATGGTAGAAAAAATAAGTATGGTCTTTTCCCTTGTGGAATTTATATTTCATTAATAAGACAGCACCTTGGAGATGACTAATTTATCACCTATTTCTTTAGTGCTGAGACAACATTTTTATGCTTCATATTCTGAAGATAAATATGGCATTAAACAGAATGCTTTGACCTACATTTTATGTATATCAGGTTTCTGGTAATAATGGACTGAAATCACAATGATTGTCACTCCCTGGCTATTACTTGCTGCAGCTGCATCTGTGAGCTGAGCTGGGTCACTGGGAAGCCTCCAACCATAAGGCCATTTGAAACTGTCATTTATCTTTATTCTGCAGGGTAATATTTTATCTAACTAATACCGCCATATGGGCAAAGCTTCCAGGAACCATTTTTTTTTTTTACTTATAAATCTCTGGCCACTGGATATATTGAAACAATATTTTTTATAATCAATAGATATGATTTGCCAGAGAAAATAAAGGGTAATGACAAAGTCTGATTTCCTAGAGGAAAAGAATCCCAATGGTATCAAGCAATGATTCTTCATAAAACTTATGTAGGACTTTGAAATGCAATCAGCCAACCAATCATAAATAAAACAATTTCATATGCATTATCTTCTTTGATTTTTATACCAACCCTTTAGTAAAGGTAAGGCAAGTGATGTGATTTTTATTTTATTATAAAAAAATTTTGAATAGCTCAAGATTATTGTCAGCAAGAGTCCATTGGATGCCAACAGACTCTTCTATTGCAAAGGGAAAGAGGAATAAGAATGTATCGAAGGGAGAATGTTCGCTTTTTGTCAGGAAATATGCCAGTGAGTTATGATTGTATAGGATTAATAAAAGAGGTAGAAGGATGACTAAGAAGCTGGTACCAAAGGAACCTTTAAGGAATAAGAATATAAGAATTCCTGGATGTGAGAGGGCAAGATGGTGACCGTGGAGGAGGTCCCTAAAACGTCTCCTGGAAAACACAATTAAACAGTCATCCAGGAGCCAAGAAAGAAAACCTTGAGTGATACAATGACAATGGAGAAATCCATGCGTCACAAGAAAACACCTGAAGGTTAGAGAGAGTGGGGTGAATGTGAAAGAAAGGAGGGAGCAAAGATGGATCATGGAGACACCCCATCATTGCTAACTAAAGGAACTAGAAGAATTCAGAGTGCAGTACAATATATGGGAGGGAGGAGGCCAAGAGGTGACAAGAGTGAAAGCCAGAGTGGCAGAACACTGGAAGACCATTATGGAGCTTGACCTTAAAGCAGCATGTTAGGAACCAAGCTTGGGTGCTGGCCTCTGAAACTCTTAAGTAGCAAGAAAGCTGAATGAGGACTCTAAACAACAAAGGGCTCTAAACAGCTGCAGGCCAAAAAAAAAAAAAGCCCCAGATACTACACCTCAGCTCCCAGTGCCCTCCCAGCCCAAGTGTGCACGTGGCTCCTCCACAAGGCCACGTATCTGGCCCACAGCAAAGGCATGCGGGCTGCCCTCCCACAGCCTGACATCAGGCTTATGACTTTAGACCTGTGGCTGGTGCATGCTCAGCACCCTAGCTTGGTGCTCTTACAAGGCCTAGCCCATGGTGCACATGTGCTCAGTGCCCTTGCACACACTTGGTGATCTCGCAGGGCCTACTGATTCCACCTGTGGAGCTTGCACACCCAGGGCACTAGCCCAGTGCCCTCGCATGCACCCAGCAATCTCACAGGGCCTGCAGGTTCTGGCCCATGAAGCATGTACCTCCAGCACCCTAACTCAGTGCCCTTGCATGCACCCAGGATCTTGCAGGGCCTGCAGGTTTTGACTTGCAGAGTGTGTGCATTTGGTGCCATCACATGGCACTCTTGCAAGGCCTGAATCTCCAGACCCATCACTAGTGCTCCCAGTACCCTCATAGACAGTACACTTGCAGACTGGGCCCTTGTGGCTGCTGTGGAGACAAATTGCTTGAACACACCTGGGGTAACATGCTGGAGAGGGAAGAGAGGTGGATTTGACAGTGTTTGCCCCAACCAGCATCCCCAGAAAAGGGCAGGAGGTGGAGCTGCCCCAGGATACATTTTGTTGGCCTCTGCCCTCCCTTATAGCCTCCCCAATGAACTTCAGGAAGCAGAGGGACCACGGATCGAAGCGCCCTGCCTCCAAATGTGGCTGGAGACCAGAGATAAGGCTTAAACACTTCTCATTCTCTCTAAACTTGCTCCGCCCTGTGCCACCTAGTGTCTGCTCTACTGCAAGACACTACAAAAATATTAATCAGAGAAAGAGATTTCCTGGGCTCTGACAAATATAAAGCCCTCATACCAAAGAAGAAGTACACAGTGGACAATATGAGTACCTTAGGAGTTAAAGCTTCTCATAAAGAAGGTGAAAAAATCTCCAAAAAAGGATCTCATAGACCTAGAAATTTCTGAAATAAGTGACAGAAATTTTAAAGTAGCCATTCTAAAGGCTCTGAAAGAAATAAAAACGGGCAAAATACCATAGCTGAGATGAACAACCTCAGAAAGGAAATCTGTGAACAAAAGGAACAATTTAACCAAGAAATTCAAAGCATAAGGAAGAACAAATGGAAATTTGAGAGATAAATAATACAATAAAAGAAATGAGAAATGAAATAACTGCCATAGGAAACAAGGCCAACCAGATGGAGGAAAGAATTAGTGATATAGAAGATCAGAACATGAAGACATCTTAGAAAGAGGAAGATAGGGAATATAGAACCAAAAGGATTGAAAGAACTCTGCAAGATCTGACTCCGTAAGACAAAACAACATCAAGATAATAGGATTAGAAGAAGGAGCAGAGCACTCTACAGACAACATACTCAAACAAATAGTAGATGAGAACTTTCCAAAACTATGGAAATCTCTGGAACCCCAAATTCAAGAAGAAAATAGGTCCCTTAGATACCTGGACTTTAGTAGATCTTCACCAAGACACATGGTACTAAAGATGTCAAAAACTAAAGACAAACAGACAATTCTCAAGGCAGCCAGGGAAGAAAGATCTATAAACTATAGAGGAAAACCCATCAGGCTGGCATTAGACTTCTCAGCAGAAACTCGACAAGCCAGGAGGGAGTGGAAGCAAATATTCAAAACTTTAAAAGAGAGAAACTTCAGACCAAGAATAAATTATCCAGTAAAATTATTCTTCAGATATGAAGGAAGAATAAAGACCTTCTCAGACACATAGAAGTTGAGGGAATTCATGAGCAAGAGGCTGGCATTTCAAGAAATACTGAAGGAGGCTCTTTGATCTGAAACAAAACAAATGGAATAGAGTCAGGGCAAGAAAGAAACAAAAGAATGGCAACAACAAAAAAAAACCAATGGGAGCAGGAAATCCTCACATATCGATCATCACTTTAATTGCTAATGGACTGAACTCACCAACAAAAAGACACAGAGTAGCAGACTGGATTTAAAAACAAAACCCATCTATATGCTGTCTCTAAGAGATACAACTCAACCATAAGGACAAACACAGACTCAGAGTGAAAGGATGGGAAACATTACTCCAAGCAAATGGTAACAAGAGAAAAGCAGGAGTTGCCATACTTATATCTGATGAAATAAACTCCAGGTTAGAAAAGATAACAAGACACAAAGATGGACATTGCATAGTGATAAAAGTCACAATACAACAACAAGAAGACTTGACACTAATTAGTATATATGCTCCCAACCAGTAAGCACCAAAATATACAAAGCAGCTACTAACAGATCTGAAAGGAGAAACTGACAAAAGCACAATCATTGTGGGAGACTTAAATACGCCCTTAACAGCCATGGACAGATCATCCAAACCGAAAATAAATAAGGGAATACCAGCTCTAAAAGATGCATTACAGCAATTGGACATAATTGACATTTACGGGACACTTCATCCAGCAAATAGAGAAAATACCTTCTTTTCTAGTGCACATGGAACATTCTCAAGGATAGCCCACATGCTGGGACATATAAGTAGCCTCAGCAAATTCAAGATCAAAACCATACCGAGTGTATTCTAAGACCACAAAGCTTTGAAATTGGAGATCAATTGTAAAAGGAAAGCAGAAAAAAACACATATACATGGAGTTTGAACAACATCTTATTACAAAAATGAATGGATAAAAGAACAAACAAAAGAAGAGATTAAAATATATAGACAATGAAAATATAACATATCAAAATTATTGAGACACAGCAAAAGCAGTAATAAGAGGGCAACTAATATCATTACAGGCCTATCTTAAGAAACAAACAAAAAAAATCATAAGTAAACACTTCAGCATCCCATCTTAAAGAAGCAGAGAAAGAAGAGCAGACAAAACCCAAAGTCAGCAGAAGGAAAGAAATAATAAAAATTAAAACAGAGCTAAACTAATTAGAAAACAGAAGGACAACATAAAAAATTAATATTACAAAGAGCTGGTTCTTTGAGAAAGTCAACAAAATTGACAATCCCCTGGCTCGACTACTCAAAGGACAAAAGGAAAGGACACAAATATCCAAAATTGGAAATGAAAGGGGAGAAATTATCACTAATACCTCAGAAATGCAAAGTATTATAAGAAAACATTATGAAGGACTTTATGCCACTAAATTTAACAACCTAAAAGAAATGAACAATTTCCTAGAAATTTATAGCCTACTTGGACTGAATCAAGAAGAACTGGATAATCTAAATAGACCAATCAATAGTAAAGAAATTGAAATGACTATCCATAATCTCCCTAGAGGCAAAAGCCCCAAACCAGATGGTTTCATCAATGAGTTCTACCAGGCATTCAAAGAAGAATTAATACCTATCCTCCTCAGACTCTTTGAAAAAATTGAAGAGGAAGCAATACTTCCTAACTCATTCTATGAGGTCAACAGTACCCTAATACTAAAGCCTGGTAAAGACAACACACAAAAAAAGCAAAACTATAGATCAATATCTCTGATGACTACAGATGCAAAAATCCTAAACAAAATATTAGCAAACAGAATACAACAATGCATCGAAAAGGTTACATATCATGATCAAGTGGGATTCATCCCAGGAGCACAAGGATGGTTCAATATACAAAAATCAATCAATGTGATATACCACATAAACAAAATAAAAGATAAAGACCATATGGTCATATCAATTGATGCAGAAAAAGCATTCGACAAAATACAACATCCATGATGATCAAAACACTGAATAAAATAGATATAGAAGGAAAGTATCTCAACATAGTAAAGACCATATATGACAAGCCCTCAGCTAACATCATACTGAATGGGGAAAACCTGAAGCCTGTTCCCCTAAAATCAGGAACAAGACAAGGATACCTCCTGTCCCCACTGCTACTCAATATAGTACTGGAAGTTCTAGCCACAGCAATCAAGCCAGTGAAAGGAATAAATAGTATCCAAATGGGGAAAAAAGTGGTCTAATTGTCACTATTTGCGGATGACATGATCCTTTATGTAAAAAATTCCAAAGATTCCACCAGGAAACTATTAGAAACAATAAATGAATACAAACAGCTTGGTATTGGCAGAAAAACAGAAACATAGACCAACGGAACAAAACTGAAAACCAAGAAATAAATCCACAAATTTATGAACAAGTAATTTTTGATAAAGGAGCAAAAAATATGCAATTGGGACAAGACACCCTATTCAGTAGGTGGTGCTGGGAGAGCTGGAAAAACATAAGCAAAAAAGTGAATCTGAGCTGTGAACTCTCACCATATACAAAAATTAACTCAAAATGGATTGAAGACCTTCATGTAATACCTGAAACAAAAAGCTGTAAAGAAAACATTGGTACTCAACTTATAGACCTAGGGCTCAAGGAAGACTTCATGAACCTGACCTCAAAGGCAAGGGAAGTAAAAGCAAAAATAAATGAATGGGACTATATCAAAAGAAACTATCAACAAAACAAAGAGACAGCCAATTGAATGGGAGAAAAATATTTGCAAACAATGCATCAGATAAGGGTCTAATATCTAAAATATATAAAGAACTAATAAGACTTAACAACAAAACAACAGCCCAATTAAAAAGTGGGCAGAGGAACTAAACAGACACTTCTCCCATGAAGAAATACAAATGGCCAACACACACATGAATACATGCTCATCCTCATTAGCCATCAGGGAAATGCAAATCAAAACTACAATGAGATATCACCTCACACCTGTGAGAATGGCTATTATCAACAAGACAAGGAATAACAAGTGCTGGAGAGGATGTGGAGAAAAAGGAACTCTGGTACACTGCTGGTGGGAGTGCAAACTTGTACAACCACTCTGGAAGGCAGTGTGGAGGGTCCTCAGAAGACTGGGAATGGAGCTACCATATGACCCAGCAATCCCCCTTCTGGGGATCTACCCAAAAGACTTGAAAACCTTTATCCGCAAAGACTCATGTACCCCAATGTTCATTGCAGCGCTGTTCACAGTGGCTAAAATGTGAAAACAACCAAAGTGCCCTGCGACAGAGGACTGGATAAAGAAGCTGTGGTACATATACACAATGGAATATTACTCAGCTATAAAGAAAGATGAAATACTACCCAACATAATGGATGGACCTAGAGATCATCATGCTAAACTAAATAAGCGAGACATAAAAAACCAAGAACCATACAACTTCACTCATATGTGGAATATAAAACTGAAAGTAACAAAGAAAAAACAAACAAACAAAAAATCCATGGTCACAATCAATAGCTTAATGTTTACTTGGGGACAACTGAGGAGGGGATGGAAGAAGAGGGAGGGAGTGGGAGAGGAGGGAGGGGAAGCTAAATACATGTTGAGGGAAAGAGAACTCACACTGGGTGGTGAACTTATTATACAAGTTGACAATGCACTGTAGAATTGTACACCTGGAACCTATGTAATTCTTGCTAACCAATGTCACCCCAATAAGTCTAACAATAAAAAAAAAGATTTCCCAAAGTAGTTCCAAGTGATAGGTCATCTGGTCCTGTGTTCATGTTTGTTTGTGGCACTTAGAAGCATGCTGTTTGTGACTGAACCTCTAAATGTTGGTATCTCTTTTATTGAAGTGTTGACAATGAATAAGAGATATGTGTAGAAGACAGTAGCCTGGCAAAGAAACCTAGGTTCTAGTTTCAGCTCCTACACACACACACACACACACACACACACACACACACACACACACATTTTCTGAACTCCAGTTCTCATTATGTCATATGCTCATCAATATTGTTGTTTTTACTAGTAATATTGAATTGACATTACTGCAACCATAAGAAGCCCAAAGTCACTGACTCATTGGGTTCATTGACTTCTAGAAATAGTTTAACTGATAGGGAGTAGAGAGAGGGTTGTTTAGAGGTGAAAAAACCATCTACAGCAAAAAGAAAACACATGCTCATTTTCTTCCCAACCCTGTGTTCCTTTGAAAACCTACAGGCAACTTTCTGATCTTGATGAAGTAATGGTGACAGGGAAATAATCCCCTTGTGCCAACTATCATTGCTGGCTCAGCAGTCTGTATAATTATATGCACTATTTTACTTGTTGGGAGCAATAAAGCTAATGACTGGGCTGGCATATCCATGGGCATTTCAGCAGCATTCTAGGATTGCAGCCCCACTTTACTCCTTCAGAATTCTGTTTAAACATCAGACGAGCTATAGTAGCAGGATACATGGATTAAATGCTTGATGGAGCTGGTGAAAAACCTTTCAAATAAATACCATGTCAAAACAACTCCACAAATTCAACATAAATCTATAAAATGTTTTGAGTTTATGATAATTGTTGGCCAGAAGCTCATTATTGTTTTCCATGCAAAATTTTAAAATTTACATGGATGTTGTTGTCAGTGACATCTTGCAAAATCTTTTTCCTTTGAGATGAAAAGAGCACTTTGAATGGTGAGCGGGTACAACTGTGGGCTCTTTATGTGGCAGTGAGCCCTATTAATATTTGAGCTTCAGTACATGTACAACATTGTTCATTATTCTTTATCTGTGTACATTTTCTCCTTTCCTTCTCTATAGCTCGCTTTCGTGGGTATCCCTGATGGAGGAACAAGAGGATATTTTTCAAAGGGTGAAGTATACTGGAGTTGTAACATTTTTTACACAGCAGGGAAATCAAATAAATAAAATTTCCCTTTTTCAATATTATGCCTAAGTGTGCTCTCAGGACTGTTCATTAATTGAGAAATACTGCTAGAAATACAGGCGCAAGCATTAGACTTTGAAACTGAACCTGGAGTCACATATGTGTTTGTTAATGGATAAAAGAAGAAAAATGCTTTCAGGAGAGATTGCTGAGTTTTTATAAGGTGTTTTCAAGACAGTTTGAAAGTAAAATGTTTGTATCTACTGGGTACATTTTTCTCAGTTCTTGTTCAAAACAGCAGTTTTTGGAATGAATGACATCAACCTAAGATATTACATAATGTGATAGCCTAAAAATAAAATGTCTGAACATCAAATTTCCTCAGTGTCCTGAAGTTCCCAAGATGAGTGGAAAAAAGGCTCTGAAATAGGGCACAGGATTGAGAGCAGTAGAAAGTTAAAGCATACAAAACAAGGCCATGGAAGCTTAGCACTTTTATCTGCTTATTTCATCTACTTTTCTTCTAGAAGTAGAGTTTCAATTAACTAATAAATCTACTTTCTCTTTAATCTTATAATGCAGTTATCTTTTCTAATTTTTATTTCAAATATTGGTTTCCTTACATTTTGTATTTTATCTCAGAATAGTGTTTGCAAACTCACAAGGAGTTTGTATTTCCACATCCTTTTGAGGAAAGATTCTAAAGCTAGACATTTATATCTGTCAAGTTCTCATTTGTTTCTTGAACTGAGGTCATACAGATTTAAGCTGGGGTGCTAACACATCCACCTCCTTTCATTTAACCTCTTTTATTATAACTGGCTCTTAACTGCCAACTCCAGTCTATTTCCCCTCATAACGCTTGTCTCAATTTTTTCCTTCTTTATATACTCCAAACATATCAGTGTGAGATCCTGTGATGTTGCATATTATAATTCTTGTCTTTTGTACATTATGAATATAAAAAAGAGAAGGTAAAGGGATATAATCTCTTAAGTAATATTCCAGATACCAAAATCAACCTGTGACTTTTTCTTTGCTTTTTCTGATGCTGTCTCCCAGCTCCAGATACTCCCACTATCTGTAAGTAATTTTTGTTTCAGGTGGTAAGAGAGGAAAGGAAACGAGTAATGGTACATTTTTCTTCTGTCATTTTCTCTTTTGCTTTTCCCATTTCTTTAGGGGTACCATTTAGGAGATCTGAAGTTTGATGTCTTGTTTACAGAGCTTTCTAAGTGAATCCCTCCTATATTTCTCCCACATCTCTCTTTTATTTTTCTATATGGCACTTATCATAATTTATAAAGCTATATATTGAAAAAGAGATGAAGAAACAATTCTTTCTTAGATAGCAATTCCAAATAATAAATATAGACACTCTTCCCTCTAGGAAGTGAACTCAATTCTCTTCCCTTTGACTGTAGGCTGAACCCAGTGACTTGTTTCTAATGAAGAGTATGGGAAGGTAAATATAGTAACTGCAGTGGAAAAACCTGGCTCTACTTCTTGGCCAGGTGACCAAGGTTAACATCTTCAATAATAAATCATGCTGATAGCATGTACCTCCCTTCAATATAACGTGATGAAAGTTCACTTTACCTCTATAGAATTCTTTCCCAAAATCTATAATGCCAGTGTAATCATGAGAAAAATATTATATTAAATCAAATCAAGGGGTGTTCTACAAAATCCCTTGCAAGAATTTTCTAAAAGGATCAAGATTATGAAAAATAAGAAAAAACTGAGACATTGTCGTAGATTGAAGGAGACTAAGGAAACATGATGATTAAAATGTGGTATCCTACATTGGATTTTGGAACAGAGAAAAAACGTTAGTGCAAAAACTGGCAAAATCCAGATAAAGTCTCTAGTTAATAGTATTTACCAATGTTCATTTCCTAATTTTGACAAATGTATGATTTTTATATAAGATGTTAACATTAGGAAGAACTGGGTAAATAGTGTATTGGAATTCTCTGTATTATTCCTTAATTATTTGCATAAATCTAAAACTATTTCACAATAAAAAGTTTCAAAAAAGAGTGAAAGTATTTATTAGATATAGATTTGTTTATTGTCCCCTGTGATACAGTAAGTCCTGAGAGCTGATGAACATAACTACATACCTCTTTAATCCTGGAGCCTAAAATTTTAAGAATTTCTGGTGAGAACCTCAGGAAATAATTGTTGACTGCATAAATATAACTGCATGCTGAGGACTTGTCTGTAACCTGCCATTTGCTGACTCTAACAGGATTTATACCTACACTGAAGTAAACTCAAGCTACATCGGCACAATATGAGACCTAAGAAATTTTCACATCATAAAAAAATGTACATCTTCTCTTATAGTTTCCATTGGTCACATTTCTTTTTTTCTACTTGTAAGACAAATTATTTTGACATGTTGATGGGCTTCAGGATAAGCTAGCCTAAAATATGGCACCTTGACCTATTGAATACTTCAAGCTGAAGGAACTTGAGAAATGCAGGTGCAGGAAGGACTTCCTGATACTCCCCTGAAGCAGGGCATAAAATCCTTATGGGAGAGGTACTTTCCCTATGCCCAGAAGAAAGGAACATTCTTATCTTTGAAGATGAAGGAACACGGGAGAAATCTAAACAAAGAGATCTTTTAAGTTTTCTCCCAGTTTACCCTTTCTCCCCTTTGTCAGATATCACAGAATTTTTGTCAAGATCAGAAGAACCAAACTTTCTTAAGAATCTTTCTTAATGAGTTTGGGATACGTTGCTTCAATACAAATTATACATTTTCTTTATCGCACTGAAATTCTAATTTATTCTCCCTAAAAACAAAGACTTTTCTTGACCGAGTGGGATAAAAAAATACTTCCCCCCTTTTCACCTTCCTCCCCATTTTCTTCTTTGTTTTATAATTTTTTTTTCTTTTCAAAGCATACCAATATGTCTATGAACAGTTCCGAAGTCAAGACCTCTCATTTAAACTTTGTAAATTATATTTCTCAAATCGTATTTTTCATAATGACTGTCACATTATGTGAGGATTTATGGATTTCTCTAAAACTATATCTACTCTGTGTACAAAAAAGTGAAATGTTGACATTTATATGAAGATTTGTGAATGTCTCTTAAACTAGACATACCAAGTAAATAATGAAATGTAATGTTAAAAATGAAACAATTAGAGTGTGTGTTCTGCCTTACCAGCTATTAATTCAGAAAGAAATAAATCACTTGAGAAAATAAATCATATGAATTGAAAATAACAAAGTATGATACAGCAGTAAAGTTGCTTGAGTGGGCATCAGGAAATCTGTGCTCTACCTCTAATTGGGTCATAAATTCTATACATTCATTTTGTAATTTCGAAGGTTCAAAGGGGTGAGCAGGAACAGATGGATCCCTTTTCCAAAGTTGTGTCTGGATCTGGATTTATAACAACTTCTTTGTCAGGGGAATCAGGATGTCCAAAGATAACTACTTTTAGGGAAGACTTTCTTCTGCATTCAGACGCACAGGGCATTCTTTATACACATCTAAAGAGTCTGATACCTGATTTTACCTTTCTACATTTCTCACGCCAGTGCACCCTTCCCATACTAATGGAGCTTTTCTGTTAAGTTCTAATGATATCTAAAAACTGAAGGGCAAGTAATGAGCAGATCAATAGCTTCCATTAAAGTCTCTTTGTAGAACCTCTTCTAATTTTATCTCCTATGCTGTGACCTCTAATTTGCATAAAAGAGATACTATTTAAACTTACAGGCAGGATTGATTGACTGAACCTGGCAAAGATAGGGGAGAAATTGCTCACTTAAAGAACATCTAAAAGATGGTGAAAATGATTAACATCTGTGCTAAAAATTCCCTCTTAGCCTTATTTCAGCTGGTTCTAAAAATTAACCCACTCAGTGTATTCTCTTTAAGTCAGGGATTAAATACTACTAAAATAATTCCAGGTCAAGGGGCAGGGAACAAGGCACCAGGCATTTCAGATACTGGAGGCAAAAAGAATGCTTTACCCTAAGACATTTAGCTACGTAGTGTCAAAAGTTTTACAGTCTGGTTTGTATCACCAGCACAAGACATTCTTACTGTATTTCCATAGTTAATTGTTTTAAGGTGGCCTAAAAGATCCCTCCATCCCATTCATTTTCAGTTGCTTTCATGTTCTTGTAACATCATTTTAACATTTTCTTTACTGGCTAGGGACACATATCCTCTTTAATTTTGAAGTTTTCCTTTTCAGGTAGTTCTCTCACATATATTACACTGTGTAAAATATGCCTGTTTTACAGCCTTTGTTAATGATACAATCAGGAGATCCTAAAAGTGTTTTCTACTATCTGAAATGTTACTATTTAATTTCTTCATCTCAATTGTTCCTATTACCATCATTGAATGAGTATCTAAGGTTTAGAAATAGTACATCAATGGGTAGTGCAGCAATAGATTAATAATATCTAATATATACCCAGTATTTACTGTGTGTCTGGCATTGGATAAAACATTTACTCAAGACAGAGAAGTCCAAGGTGGTGGAGTAGATAAACACTGTGCTTACTTCCTTCCATGAACACATTAAAATTACAACTAAATTATGGAACAATTAACCTGAGGAATCATCAGAAGTTTAGCTGAACAGAAGTTTTATAACTAAGGATATAAAGAAAAAGCCATGTTGAGACTGGTGGGAAGGGTAGAGATGCAAAATAGGCTAACCCCAAACTTCTGGGTAGTGGTTGAGAATCAGGAAGGATATTTTCACTGCAGAGGTTTCCCCTGGAGGAGTGAGGGACCCAGCCCCACATAAGCCCTTCCAGCCCAAAGTACTGATGCCGAGAAGAGGAGCCTCACATCTGGTTGTGAAAAACAGTGAAGATTCTCATCATCCTGTTGGGATGGAAGGCTACAGGAAACCCAGATATCATTTTAAAGGGCCTGCACAGACTCACTTGCAGGCACTTACCCTGGGCTCCAAAAGAGAAACTGACTCAGGGGTATGTCAGAGACATATGAGAGGGCAGAGTGAAGTGTATGGCTTCAGGGTGAGGGCTGGAAAGACAACTGCCATTTTTCCCTGTGAGGAGTCTTTTTCTGCCATGCAGCTGGCAGCTGGGCAACATCTTAACCTTTGTTGAGCCCGTTCTCCCACAACAATGGTGAAATCTGAATCTGACTTGACTTGGTGAGCTCTGCTTGTTCCACCATGGTGACTCACTGAGAATCAGCAAGGCAGCACCCAACTCCATACTGAGGCTTTATCAGCAGCTGAATTTTATGGGAGCTGGCAGATGACAACAAGTCTCAGAATTTTCTGGCTTTTTTGCAGAGCTACCCTAGGCCAGGTATTAATGGCAATAATTTTTTGTCCACAACATGCCTCTCCCATGCAACTTCAGGTTTAGCATAGGCAGCGAACAACCACAGATTGCTTTGTAGACCCTACCAGGTAGTCCCTGGCTAGTTACAGACAGTGGGTGACCTGCAACAGAGCCCCTCCCAAGAGGTCCCAGAATCAACATACTTGAAGGTCAGCTTCAGAGCACAGCAATTAGCCTCACAAGAGGCACACACAAAGGGTGGTTTCAATAGGTACCAGAGCCTACTGGGGTAAATCCCACTCTATGGTGTAAGCCTCCCACACAGCAGCCTGTAAGCTGTGGACATGACCAAACCCCACGAACAATCAGCTTGAGGATCAATCTCACCACTGACATGACAATAGCAATCAAGGCTCAATTATAACAGGAGGGCACACAAAACCCACACAAAGAACACTCCTCGAGCACCCAGAAAATGACCAGAGAGACAGTGCCAGGGCTCCACAGTAAATCTACTACATAAGTCCACTGGGCCAAGACTGGGAGACATAGAAGGTCTAACTAAAATATAGAAACAAACATAGAGAGGCAGCCAAAATGAGGAAATAAAGAAATACACCTCAGATGCAAGAACAGGAGAAAATTCCAAAAAAAACAAACAATAGCAAATGACCTACTAGAGAGTTCACAACAATGGTTATTAGGATGCTCAAGGAACTTAGTGAGAACTTCAACAAAGAGATAGCAAGCATTAAAAAGACATAGAAACCATAAAAAAGACACAGTCAGAAGTGAAGAATACAATAACTAAAATGAAAAATGCACTAAAAGGAATCACCAGCAGATTAGATGAAGCAGAGGATCAAATCAGTGAGTTGGAAAGCAAGGTAATAGAAAACACTCAAAGGGAAAAGCAAAAAGAAAAAAGCATCCAAAAAAATTAGGATTGTTTCAGGAACCTCTGGGACAACATTAAGGGTAACGACATTCACATTATTGAAAAAGAAAAGAGAAAGCAAGGGATTGAGAACCTATTTGAAGAAATGATGACTAAAACCTTTCCTAACCTGGGGGATAAAATAGACACACAAGTCTCAGAAGCACGAGGAGTCTCAAACAAAATGAATTCAAATAAAATTATACCAAGACATATTATAATTAAAATGACACAGGTTAAAGACAAAGAGATAATACTAAAAGCAGCAAGAGAAAGGTAATTAGTAACTTATAAGGGAGCTCCCATAAGATTGTCAGTTATTTCTTAATAAAAAATTTGCAGGCCAGAAGAAACTGGCACAAAATATTCAACATGATGAAAAGCAAGGACTTACAACCAAAACTACTCTACCCAACAAGGCTATCATTCAAAATTGAAGGACAGACAAAGAGCTTCCCAGACAAGTAAAAGCTAGAGGAGGTCATCAACACCAAACCAATATTACAAGGAATGTTAAAGGGACTGCTTTCAGATAACAAAAAAATAATAAAATAAAAATAAAATTATAAATCATAAAATGGCAATAACTATCTATCAACAATTATTTTTAATGTAAATGAAGTAAAAGCTTTAATCAAAGAAAATAGGAGGGCTGAATGGATAACAAAACACATATGCCACAAGACACTCGCTTTAGGTTGAAAGACACACAGATTGAAAGTAAATGTATGAAAAAAGTTGTTCCATGAAAATGGAAACAAACGAACAAACAAACAAACAAAAAGCTTGGGTAGCAATACTTATGTATCCTTGACAAAATGGACTTTAAAACAAAGGCTATAACAAGAGATAAAGAACAACCCAGTAATCCCACTTCTGGATATTTATTTGAAGAAACCCAAAATGCTACTCCCCCTTGAAGTATCAAGTGGACACATGCATCTGTATGTTCATTGCAGCGTTGTTTACAATGGCCAGGATGTGGAGGCAACCTGGGTGTCCATCGATGAAAAAATGGATAAAGAGGAGGTGGTACATATACACAATGGAATATTGCTCAGCCATGAAAGGGAATAGGTTTTTGCCATCTGCAGCAGCATGGGTGGAACTGGAAGGGATTGCAGTGAATAGACTATTAGAAGAAGACAGATGCAATATGACTGTGCTTATATGTCAAATCTAAAGAACAAAATGAATGAAACAGAAACTAACTAGATACAGTAAACATTTTGATGATTGCCAGATGAGAGAAGGGTTGGGGATATGGAAGAAAAATAGAAAAGGTGTTAAGAAATATAAATTGTTTGTTACAAAGCAGGTAAGGGGATGTATTTATAGAATATGGCATGAGAAATATACTCAATAATATTGTAGTAACTAGGTATGGTGTCCAATTGGTACTGGATTTATTGGGGAAGGGGTTTAGAGGGCAGAGTGAAATAAGGGAAGGGATTAAGAAGTCCAAACTGGTAGTTACAAATAGTCATGGAGATGTAAAATAAAGCACAGGTCAATGATATGATAATAACTATGTATAATGCTGGGTGGGTACTAGACAAGTCAAGGGGATCTCTTTTTAAATTACATGAATATAAATGTCTAACCGCTCACTATGCTATACACCTGAACTTAATATAAAATAATATGGAATGTCATCATATTAATATTTTTTTAAAAGTAGAAAATATGAAGGGGAATAATAGGCCCATATTTCCAGATATAAAACAAATAAGTCATGGAGATGTAATATACAGCATGAGGAATATAGTCAATAATATTGTGATGGCATAGTACGTTATCAGATGATTGCTAAACTTCTTGTGATGATCATTTCTTTGAGTTTATAAATGTTGCTTAACTATGGTGTAAAACTGAAACAGGTATAATGTTGTGTCTTAGCTCTATTTTTAATAAAAATCTGACTTCATTCTTATAACACCCTGATTAAGTAAACACCCAGTTTGCTGATAAGGAAGCTAAGGCTTAAGGCAGTTGAAGCAAAAATAGAATTAACGCATGGACTTGGGTGTTTATAAAAATCACTGAAGAGTGGAAGAAGTAGACTGTAGTGCACGTTTCTAGGAACAATGTCTAACAAACATACAGGACAAATAAATAGGACAGAACTGATCTCCTAGAGAAAAGGTGGGAGATCAGGAAGTCTCTGCTGAACTGCTGAATACTGTAGCAGCCAAGTATGCAACTAGGAGAAAGGACCAGGAACCTCTCAAAGCCCTCATGATCCCCTCTTGATACTTATCAAGTTAGACAAGCTAGTGCAGTGCTGCAGGAAAAGCCCTCATTTCCATAATATTTTTAGCCAGAAAAAAAAAATCCTAAAGGCAGTAAGAATCTACCCAATCTCTCCTCTACCTTTCAAAAATCAGTGAGTGCATCTAATTGGTGAATCTAATTTGATACTAGATCCTGGCTGCAAGGAAATCTAAGAAATGGAGTTTTCAGCCTTCCAGCCTCTGGAGTAAAGAAAGGCATTTCAGAAGGAGGTGAGAATAGATGGGAAGTGCCAATCAAATCAACTACAGTCAACACAGATAATAATGACTGTTACATAACATTGAGCGAGTAATCAGTGCAGTTGAGAATACGGCTCGGGTTGACTTGTCTGCAAAACCTAACCCTTAACCACTATGCTATACTGCCTCCATCCATGTTCCATATTTCCAAATGTAACTTTTTGGGGACATTAATTTATGTGTTTTAATTGGAAAAATCTTTCCAAAAGCAAAGGACTAGAAAATGGAACGAACTAGTAAACATTATCTTCAATTTCTTCAAAGTTATTAGTTTATTACAGTTACTGATGCACTTATGTACATTTTTTATGTATGTAAGTATGTAAATTATGCAAAACCAGAAAATGTGGCTCCTTTGAAACATTCTGTGTTTAAATCTCATCATGCTGTGATCTAGAGGGAAGCTGATTCTTTTAAAATTATGGCTACAATTTTATACCGTGTGCAATCTATAACCTAAAAGCCTAAATATTTATTTCAGGAATTTCTGCTAAATTCTCTAGGTATCTTTAAGGTTCTGGGAGAGTCACCCACAATTGTCAAAATGTATCTGACTTCATTCAGTACTCATGAGATCCAGAGGTGAGCTGGATAACAGTACTCACCTGCCAAAGGAAGTGTAGAGAACACAACGATGCTAGTAACAGGAGGCCCTTCTCCTATGCCCTAAAAGTTGGAAGTGGAGTAGCCAATACTGCTGATGCTATCCAACCTGCTTTATTTTCTTTAAGATATTTATGTACCTTGTGTTGTTATGTACCCCAAAGATTCACAAAGTGATTTTCTCAAACTGAGAACTTTCCCTTAGCCTTTATAAAAAAATGTTATTGTTATTACTGGCTTCAGTGAATTTTCTCTTACACCAATATGTCTGGAAAAGATTTGATAACTCTGCATTTAAGGTGTTCAGAAGGACAGGGCATATTGCTGGTAGTCAGAATAACTGATTTCTGTACCCTTGACTTAATGTGTGGACTTGACTACATCATTCCACTTTTCTCAATCTCATTCATCAACCATTAGAAGACACATCATTCTTCTATTCTTTAAAAAAAAATCTATTTTCAAAAGAATCTCAGGACTCTTGTATCACATATCTGCCTGAATATATGAAAATAATAAAGTTGATGGACAAGTATTTTTACATAACTTTCTATCACAAAGATAATATAGAATACTAATAAAGAAATTGCCATATATGTAATTTTTTAAAAAATTATTATTTGGGGGTTCCTCTTTGCCAAATTGTTTTGTTGCAAAGAAACTATCATTTCCCATAAGACAGGTAGTTTGAGTTTTTGTTCTTTATACAGTGTTCTAGGGCCCTGTGGTCTCTTATATTCTTTGGCATGTATTAGTTGAAGTAATATAAGCAAAATCTTTATATCTATCTTATAGAAAGAGCACCTGGTGCCTTACTTTTGGTTTTAAGTGTCTCACAACTTTTACTCTTCAAGTGGGTGGACATTCAAGGGAAAAATAACAGAGGTAGCTAATAGTCGACTTTGCTCCTAAGACTTCACTTGGCAATTGCATAAATTCATTCAGTCCTGTCTAAACTAGCCAAGTAAATTGGAATACTGTGCAAATTGTTTACAGTGGATACGAACTTCTGAAACCTGAACTTTCCCAATTAAAAGGGTCAGCACTTTTGGGGGCTAAGCCAAAGTATTGGTGACTCTTCAGTTCAGTTGTAGCATTCTGCCTTGCTCTTGTGACCATTGGGTAGGAAGTGGTTCTAACAAGAACAGTAAACTCTTTGGTTGACAAAGTTGAATGGGCTCTTCTGTTGGCAAGGCAGGTTTCATTTTTATCCCTTGAATCCCTTTGTCTTTATGTTTCCTTCTAAAGGTTGTTTAAGAGGGTGATCTTTCCAGACGGAGGAGTACTTGTTTTTGGCCAAGGGTATTTCTCTTTTGTATTTCTTCCTTCCTCTAGACCAACTGGAACATGGAACAGACAGTCTTTCTTAATTATCTTTTTGTTTTCATATAGCTATATTTTCCTCATCTACTTTTTCTATGAAACTGAAATAATCAATCAACTTTATCTCCTCAATTTTTTAGATATGACATTTTTGTTGTGTTAGCCCCTCTCTGAAATAACTTAAGAAAACATGACTTCTGCCTTCTTCAAATTTATTTGTAAAACAGCCACTGACATTCTTTATAATATTTTATTATTATTTCACCATTTTATATTATTTTATTTATATGGCATTTTTCCTAATTGTAATTATATTTGCCTGTGTTTGCTTTTCCCTCTAGATTAAGTTCCATGTGATAGGGACTGCATTTGATCTGTTCATCACTCCATAACCAATATTATGGTAGTTGGTTTTGTATATATTATGTCACTTAAGCATTAAAAGCACCCTATGATTAGGAACTACTATTTTCCTTTTGCTGATAGTTAACTTTAAGATGTTAACTATCAAGAAATGATTGATACTCAGAGATCTGTTACTCTTAAATGCAGATCCTACAATACCTTGCTGCTGTTGGAGTTCAAAAGGAAAAGAAAATCATGCTCTGTATAAGATACAAGATTAGTTTGTCTCTAATTCTGATTGTATCTTATAGGATTATAACTGACAAAACTTGTTTTGATCAAATAGTAACAAAGATTAATAGCTTTTACCCCCATATATGACTCAAGCATGCTAATGTGCTCAGATAAAAGGTGTTATATAAATAGGAAGCATTATTTTCTATCTAAAATGATTGGAAGTGGTTATGGAACTGTGATAGCTAATATTGCTTTTGATTTTTTAAATATTTTCTTGTTCTTTTATAATCATTTATTTAATTAAAATTTTAAATTAATTGTTCATTTTTAACAGTGATACTAACTGACTTCATCTTCTCTAGAGAACATTTGCAATTTGTGTTACTATTTAAGTATATCCACACTTGTAATCAGTGTAATGCCTAACATAATAACAATAGTGATTATTCATTGAGTAGTTACAATTGGTAAGTATCTTCAGTGCAAGATATTAATACTTTTAAAAATTTTATGAAATATCATCATTTTTCAGCTGAGGCGACTGATGCTCATAGAATTTTTCTCATATTCAAGGCTCAGCTCAAATGTCATCTAATTAAATAGCTTTCCTAATCATACTGTATCAAGTTAAACCATGATTTCCTATAACCCTACATCTCACATTCTACATTGCTATTTTTTAATGTGTAACTAACCACTGTGTAAAATTACATATATTTACATGTTTACTTTTGTTGTTGTTCTTCCAACTACAAACTGAGATCCATAATGCTGCATGTTCTTTTCATTACCACTGTATCTCTAATGTCTAAAACAGTACATGGCACAGTTAGCACCAGATAAATAATCATCATAGAATAACTAAATTAATGAAACAGTTGACTTAGAAACAATATTTAGAGCTGAGAAGAAATTTCAAGTCTTCTTGCTTCCAGTCCAATTCTCTTTGCACTGTATTATGTAAGATCATACAAGAAAACTGAATTTGTATATTTTTAGAGTTTAGGATTTGAAATATTGAGATTTTTTTCTTTTGTTTTCTTTATTGCTACATGATTTTTCTCACATTGTATGAGGTTAACAAGATGCTCCTGTGCACAGATTAATATTCTTTAAGAAAACATGTATCTTCATTGGACAATAAACTATCATCACAAAGGTCAAATTACTGTACTCCTAAGAATATATTTATTTTAATTTCTTTCAAAACTGCTTAAAATATATACTTGTACTCTCTTTTTTTCTGATTAATTGTGAGTAGTAAAGCCTTACTTTGTATCTACATAGACCACTTTAATATGGCTCACCTTTTCTGAGTTTGAAAATTGGTCTTTAATGAAAACTCTCTTGGCTCATTTTGCTACAAATTAGAAGAATATAAAGAATGAGAACTAAAAGTGAATTTGAATTAGGATGACTTTTAAAAGTACAAGTCAATTATTTAAGAAAGTCAAACCATTTTATTGGTGACTCTGCCTGGAAGGGTCCTAATGGCTCCATCTGACTACCTTGGCTGTTTTACTTCTATTAGCAAACTATCTCCAGATGGCCGAGCCTGGGGACTAAGTTGCAACTCGAATTTGTGCAGCTCCTCTACAGGTATCATGAGTGAAGCATATTTGCACCTGATGCCAAAGGAGGGCAATGGCCTTTATAAACTCCAGTATGAAAATACCGTATTTGCAAAGTATCTGTCACATGAACTGCTTTGGCTTCAAGTGGTTCTTATTTTATTTTAAAGTTCTTGTTGGGTAGAAATAACAGTCAGAGTAGGATTTCTTAGCAAGTGAATTTTATCATGTGATCCTAAGGTTCTCATGTGGGTACAAGACTTTTCATAAATGAGAATACAAACTTACAAGTACTACCAAGCTCGAAAAACCTAGAGATGTGGGTTATTTCTCCAGGGGTGGCATGAGGCAGTCTAATCATTACTATGAACCAGAATTACTTTTAAAAAGAGCTGATTCCAAAAATTCAGAGTGTTAAAGAGAAAACGATTCTAACATTTGTTAAATATAGTAATGAAGACTCATTGAAGGAACTACTGCAATGGGGTTTTCTGGCAGAGGAGAAAGATCAGGTTCAACTATGAATACAAGGAAAAGTGGGGAATTATAGCCATGGAGCAGGGTAGGATTCTATAGATAAAAAATTACTAAAAGGAAATATCAGAAGTAAGGGGGGATTCTGGTTAAATGAACTGGACAGGATTCTTATTGAAAGCAAGCCATCAACATCACCTGAGGGATGGTGGGGGAATCAAATATATAGGGTGTGGGATTGTCACTAAACTGACTTAGCAGGATTCCTGCTTTTGTGGACACAACCCAATGACATGGTCAAGTAAAAAAAAAAAAGGACTCAATGAGGACAAAATGGTATTGAGAGGGACCCCTGAAAAACTCCCCTGGAGATTACAACAAAAAATCTGTAACTCAACTAAAGACTCTACTCAATGTCCAAACACAGCTAAGCAACCTGCTGTTTGCATCAAAGTACTTGCAGATGGGCAGGGGGGCAAACAGAGGGGGCTATGGGGAAGTGCAGAGATGTGGCTGGTACACAGGTCCCCACTTGGAACTCTACCACTGGGAGAGGGAGGAAGAAAAAGGTAGTGGGTGAGCATTCCAGTCCTCATTTGCTCCATGGGGCAGAGAAAAAGAAGCCAGAGATGGGGATATGAGACACCACAACCAGACCTCACTTTGGAGTCCAGGAGGTACAGACTGGATCTGAACACAGCAGCAGCCTGACCTTACGTCAGTTCCAAAAGGAAGGGGAGTGATGGGGTGGCGAGGAGTCACAGCATGACCTCGGCTCTGGCCCAGAAAGGAGAAGGAAAGAAGGGGCTAACAGTACATTCTCTGACTACAGCTAGCCCTGTCTGTGGAACCAGTGTTCAAGACAGCAGATCCCAAAATGCAGAGCAGAGACCTGGGGGAAAACTGAATACAGAAAAGTGAAAGCCAGTACTGCCCATACAACTGCTCTCAGCAACAGGCAGGGAACAAAGACACTAGTTGCCTTCCCCTACCACCTTGCCAGACCTCTGCTCCCTTCTCTCCCTCACGCCATCACCAGTGAGCTTCAGGAGAAACTACAGCAGTGAGTGTTGGGTTAAGGAGTAGGATATCTATAAACAGAGAGCCTGCCAGAATGAGAAATCAAAGAAATACATTTGAAAATAAAGGACAACAGAAAACCTCAGAAGACAAGTTGGAACCAAACTATCAAAGACAGAGCTCGATACCATGATTATAATGATAAGCAACTTAATGAAAATTTTAATAGATAGCAGGCATATAAAAAAGACATAGAAACAGTAAAAAAGGACCAAGCAGAGACAATGATTACAATAAAGGAAATGAAGAATAAAATTGAAGGAATCTCCAGACTAGATTAAGCAGAGGTACAAATCAGTGGTTTGGAAGATAACAGAAGACACCCAATCAAGACAAGAAAAATATCCAAAAAATAAAGATAAGCTAAGACTCCTCGGGACAACATCAAGCGCAACAACATTCACATCATAGGAGTACCAGAAGTGGAAGAGAAGCAGCAAAGGATGGAGAACTTATTTGAAGAAATAACGACTGAAAATTTTCCTAACCTGGTGAAGGAATTAGACACACAAGCCCGGGAAGCACAAAGAGTCCCAAACAAGGTAAACCCAAACAGGCCTACACTGAAACACATCATAATTAAGATAGCAAAAGTTAAAGACAAAGAGATAATATTAAAAGCAGCAAGAGAAAGGCAAATACTAACATATAAGGGATCATCTATATGACTGTCAGTGGATTTCCCAACAGAAACTTGGCAGGCCAGAAGGGGCTGGCAGAAAATATTCAACATGACAAAAAACAGAGATCTACAACCAAGATTAATGTATCCAGCAAAGCTATCATTCAAAATTGAAGGACAGTGCTTGCTTCAGCAACAAATATACTAAAACAGGAATGATACAGAGAACATTAGCATGACTCCTGTGCAAGGATGACATGCAACTTCATGAAGTGTTTCTTTAAAAAGGAAAAAAAGAAAAAATAATTGAAGGACAAATAAAGAGCTTCCAAGACAAGAAAAAGCTAAAGGTGTTCATCATCACTACCAAACCAGTACTACAAAGAATGTTAGAGGGACTTCTTTAAAATGGAAGAAAATAAAAAGCAAAAATTATTAATAATAAAATAACAATAGCTATATGTCTATCAACGGTTATGAGTAGTATCAAACAGAGGAAGACAGATGCAAGTTGACTTCACTTGTAGGTGAAATCCAAAGAAGAAAATAAACAAGCAGAACAGGAAAAGATTCATAGACATAGAAAACATTTAGTTTGTTGTCAGATGGGAGGAAGGTTGGGGGAGGGGTAAAATAAGGGCAGAGGATTGGGGAGTTCAGTTTGGCAGTTACAGGGTAATAGTTATGGGGATATGGGGTATCACATGTGAATATAGTCAATAATGTTGCAATAACCATATGTGGCTCAAATGTGTAACAGATTTGGGGAGGTGATAGGAGGAGGGCTGGAGGAGAGGGTGGAAAAGGGGAAAAATCAAGAAGTACAAATTCATAGTCACAAACTAGTCACAGGGATGTAAAGTGCAGCACAGGGCATACAGTCAACAACATTGTAATAACTATACATGGTGTCAGATGGGAACCAGATGTATCAGAGTGAGGATTTTGTAAGCTATATAAATGCCTCACCACTATGCTGTACACCTGAAACCAATATAATATTGTATGTCAAATGTAATTGAAAAAAAAAAAACAAGGATGGGGGACTCAGATGAGCCTGATTAAAGTTTGGTCATGGAGAAAGATTTTGTGAAGGGCAAAGACAACAAGAAATTGTTTTATCAGACCTAAGTCTGCACCCAGAGCAGCATAGAGCCAGAAGAGTGGCCGAGGAAAAGACCGTGCATGCCTACAAAGCGGTTGGTGCCATTTCCTCTGTCTGTGACGTTCACTGTTTCTCAGGAGCCTCAAAATGAGGACAACGTGGAGGAAGAGGAGAGGACTGAGGGTATTGATGAATTACTCCTAAAATGACTCTCTGAAGCTAAATGTTTTCATAACAATAAAAAGATTAAGTGAAAACTATGTTAATTACTTTTCTAAAATTAACTAAATTCATGCATTTTTCATAAAACTTTTCTAGGTACTTTCATATACTTTCTTATTTGATCCTTGCGATAGTCATGGATGCTGTGTGTATGTGTTGGGGGGTGTGAGTGTGTATGTGCGTGCACACTCACTGGTATTTGTATTATTGTCTTTTCTCTCAGATTGAAGAAACAGAAACACAGAGAGGTTAATTAGCATGGCCAAGGTCACACAGTTTGGAAGTACCAGAGCTGGGAACTAAATCTGAGGCTTCTGAATCTAATCCTACCTCTTAAAAACATTATTTATATCGGAACATTATCCATCATATGAAAGATGTTTTTCTTTTCTTTTCATGTCTTAGAATTGTGTCACAAAGAGTATATGGGAAGGCTTTAATAATTTTCCTGCCTATTTACTCAAAAGACCATATACATGCCTGTATGTTTGATGATTGCTAAGACCTAATACGTGCTCCTGTCAGTGCCTGTCTAGTTGCTGAATGATGGAGATATAATTGCATCTGTTTTTTGCAAAAGCATTTTCATTGAGAAACCTGGAGCCCCTGGGGGGCCCAGTACCCATGAAATCACTTCAGGTCAGTTCTGATTGGTTCAGGAGGTCGGGGCCCACGGTAAGAAAGCCACAGTGGAAGGCAGAGACAAAGCCCCTGGGAGGATCAGTGGACTTTATTCGCTCTAGGATCAAGCACTGTATCCCTGCCCCTGTACTACACCAGGGAACTCTTGCTGATTGATCGATAGATTGTTGCATTCATTCATGAGTGTTCTACTTCATGCTAAGCACTGTGTGAGTTACAGGGGATACTACAAAGAACAAGAATCTGTCCTGTCATTAAAATTTTATTGTTTCGTCTTCAGTGATATGGAAATGCTTGCAATATCAGGAAACTAAACAGAAGTTTGAAGTGACTGGTATGTAGGACAGCAGGGTATAGGAAAGCAGCACAAGACAGTAATTAGAACACAGGCTCTGCAGTCAGACTGCCAATATTCAAATGCCCTATCTGCAACTTATGGGCTATGTAACTTTAGTAAAGATTTTCGACCTCCCTTTGTGTTAGTTTCCTCATCTAATTGAGAATGAACTTACATTACAGGGCTAGTTTTAGGATTAAATGGGTTAATATTTTTAAGTACTTGGGCCATGTTAAGTATTAAAAAAGATTTTGCTAAATAAATAAAAATAGAAATCAGGGAAGCCAGAAAATAAGATTGGACAGGCAATAAAGATGAGCATTTGTTGAGTATTTATGAATGCCAGGCACAGTATGGCACTTAACTTTTAATTGTCACAATCAAATGAATCAATAGGTTTATGATTGCCATAATGCAGAGCTTCTCAACCTCGATACTACTGACATTTGAGAAGGGATAATTCTTTCTAGTGGGGAGCTGTCTGTGCATTGTAGGATGTTTAGCAGTAGCCCTTGCTTCTGCTTACTAGATGCCAATAGCTTCCTTCTCTGCAGTTAAAAAGTCTCCAGACATTGACAAATGTTCCATGAGATGCATAGTCACCCCACATTGAGAATCACTGCTAAAGTCAGGAAAATGAGGCTGAGAGAGGTGAAGCAATTTTTTCAAGGTCACACGGCAAATTATGTTAGAACAGCAATGGGAAATTAGTTTGTATGATGCCTATAAAAAACAAGGATATAATAAATAATGTACTGTAAAGATGAGAACATAACGAATAAGCTTTAATAAGGTTTCTAGCCTCAGACTATAAAATCTGTGCTATAATGATTGACTTAATTATTCACTTGGCAATAGGATTGACTTGATAAGATTGTGTGTCTGGTATGTATCATGACACATGGATTGAAGAGAGGAGGAATTGGAACGTGAGAAGTTATGAAATCATCCAGATGAGGCAGGATAAGGATGTGAACTGAGAATAGATAAAACAAAAGAAACAAAACCACTGCAGAGTACACTTTGTTGAGATCCTTCATTATCATATTCATCCTACATGAAGAACTTCTAATGCTTTTATGACTGTCCTTTGGTGGCCTCATCAAAGGATAAATATATGAAATTGATATTTAATCCCCCTTTGTCAAGAAAGTGGCTCAGGTCCTGATAGATTAATCACCAGCACACAGGGTCATAAAAATGGTCACTGGTTCTTAGTTCTTGAGTTTAATCCATGGAACACCTGTCTCCTCATACTTCTTTCTAATCTAAATGATCTCCAGCTACTGACTGCAAGAGAATGGATATTTATAAAGTAAATCAATACTAGTTTAAAGTATCTGCTTCAATCCACTCTACTTAATGACATGGCACTACTCCGAATAGCTTTTTCCTATAAGCAAGGTTCAGATTTTCTCAATTATATGTTTAATATTACTCCCTTCTTCTTCTTTTCATTTATCTCCATGCCCTCCCTCCCTCTTTTATTTCTTTGCTTCTACCTTTTCCTTCAATGTGATACAGATTGTACAAAGCACACTAAATTTAATAATCATAACAACAGGATCAACAACAACAAAAAATGGCTAACATTTATTAAATATTTGCTAGGTGTTTGGCAGACTTTTAAGCTCCTTGCATTTATTAACTCATTTAATTCTTATCATAACCCTTTGAAGGGATATAATTCTTATCCCCATTGTACAGATAAAGAGCCAGACATTACTTATCTCCTAGCATTATCAGACTCAAATAAGCTAATGGACACACTAGCAAACTGCAAAACATGACAGATTTGAGCTGCTGTTATTAATTCATTTTTCTGACTTCATTATGCAACAAAGTAAAATCTGACAACTCTACTTAACCTAGACCCTTAAAACCTACAAATAATAATTGGAATGGAGAGCAGATGCTTGCTATTTAGCAAGGCTTGTTCTAACAAATAACAAAAACTCTATGTTTCCTGTTTACTTAGTTGAAAATGAATGCCTGTTCACTTTAAATCAGGTCAGGAATAATTAGGATTAAGGACTAACTGGACTCGAAAATGATTGAACATGAGTGTCATCTATTTGGCCAATACATCTGTATTAAAAGAATTAACCTGAATGACTGAAGGTATTGAATTTATGTATTTGATTTCTGTTCTCTACTTGAAATACTGAGGGCAAGACTTAGTGAGAAACAGACTCTCCACAAGAGCTTATTTTGTCATCCCGCAGACCTTATCACAGCTCTTAGGGCTAAGTACAGAAATCAGACTAAAAGGAACATGCCATGATGTAAACATCTGATTTTCTCTTAAATATCTATAATCTGTCACCTCCCCATACACTTTGTATCATCTTGCATTTACCATTACGGTTAAGTGTTGTCTCTAAACTTAGCAATCCCCTTTCCATTCCACCCAAGTTGGGATGTTTGTAAAAGTGGCTCACAGCTCCCGGAGGTCAGATCCAGTGAGCTCACCTCCATCTTCGTACTTTCAACAATTTCTCATCCCCTTACATTGAGCTTGTTTCACTTTTCTTTTCTTCACTCCTAGAATTCTGTTTCCTCAGAATATTCCATTTAGATCGTTCATCTCAGTCTTTTCCACTCTTCTTTCTCCTCCCCTATCCTTCCTTTCTGTCACCTTTCCTTGCTCCCTCCTTATATTATCTGTCCCTGTCTCTGCTTCTGTCTCCATTTCTCTTATTTTTCTCCCATGGACTCAAATGCTATATTTTTTCAGATGCTGCTCAGACTGAAATGCTATATCTGTCTCTATAAATGTCTAATAATCCTCAAATAATGGATGCCTCTGCTCTAGGCTAAAAACTATACTTTGATTTATCTGGTTACAATTGGAAAGATATTTCAGGACCTCAATATACCAAATCCAGTGAAATGTTTTTAATTTTCCTTAATGCTTCATTAAACAAATGCCAAGAAATTCTGTATTAAGGTCTTTGTCAAAGGTGAGATTTATCAATGTTTTAAGATACCTCGGAAGGCTTAGTTTAGTGAAAAGAGTGGATATAGAAAGATCCTTGCTGGTAGTCTAAAGGCAAGTATCTATGGGCAACTGTTTTATCAGGGGAGAAGGGGGTGTTCTGACTCCTTTCACTATCCTCCTTGCGCAGAAATGAAGAAACATCCAAGCATAATTTATTTTGCTTTATTCAATATTCCAAGGGGCGTATTTTCCTTCAAATGATTTTAAAAAGATGAACAAGTATGATTTCTAAGTAAAAATAGCTTTTAAGAAGAAGATATGCAGGTGTGGTATAATCTCAATGTAGAGAAGCAGCCTACGTTTTTGGAAAAGGCAATCATATTGACAATCTTTTACTTAGGAACAATAGAAAATAGTCATCATTTTTCATTCCATTAACTTTCCATGAAAAGGAAGAATTGCTACATGATGGTATGATGGATAAGATTCTCCCAGGATTGCCCTGTAACACTGATGTTTGAACTCCAGATATAGTTCCACTCTGCTAGACAACCTCAAAGAGGTGGCAGGCAGAATTATTAACCAAGTAATGTCCAAAATTAAATTTACTGGTTTAATATCAAAATCTTTCTAATTATCAATAGCAGATTATATTGTCAACTTCAATTTTATCCCTCAAAGTAGAAATCTCAGAGTCCACATTCTCTTCTCTTTCTTCTTTACCCCTTACAAGCAATCAGTTCCTAAATCATGTTGTCATTCATCCTGTACGGAGCCCTGAGTGTGTGGAAGTTACAAAGTCGTGCCCCTTTTCTATTTTCATTGCCATTGGCTTAGTTACCTCTCCAATAAACGACGGCTGGAGCTATTCCACGGGCATTCTGGCATTCAGTTTCTCCGTTTTTCATTTTTATCTTTCATCTCTTCCTTTTCTACCTCTCTAGCTTTAGTTCATACTATAGCCTTCTTTAAATATTTTACTAAACTTTTTATCTTCTCTAGAACTTTCCACACTTTGTTCTTCCTTCTCTTCAACTCCTTATATTTCATGACTTAGCATACAGATCTTTTTTTTTTCCTGTCAATTGTTTTACTACCACTCTATCCTAAAAAATCAAAAATAAAATAAATCTGAAAACCCACAGAAGCTGGGTTAGGATACATCCCTATTATGTCCCAAAGGACTTTCTCTTTCTCCACCATAGTGCTTGTATCATTGCTTGCTGACATCTCTACATAGAATACATTTCCCAGTGGGGTATATGCGGATACATACGAGTATAATTTCTTTCTTGCTCTTGTAGCACAGTAGTTAGCACATAACAGTGTTCAATAAATATTTGTTAAATAAACTGATGAATGTCACTCTTTTATGCATTTATTATTTCACATTTTAATTTATTCATTATATGCTATTGTTTAAGAAACTGTGATAGGTGCTAGATGCTGAAAATTACTCTTGACATTGCCTAATGAGTTCACTTCAAGCTTTGTCTAAAAACTAAGTCTTTCCACAATTGGATTCCTACTTGTCTTTCTAAGTATCATTTTGTCTTTCTTCCATAAGTACCCATAAACCCTGTCATATCACCTACCATTCATACTCATCTATCAGCCTGCTAATTATCCAAATTTTCCATGGATAGTCCTAACTGTGTGATTTTGATTTTTCTTATTGTTCAATATTAAATACATACCAATAAATTATAATATTTTGTAATTTGTATAAAATACAGTAATTTTTGTATTTATTAATAAACACTGTTAATTGGACAAAAGTTAATTACTCTGTTAAGTGCTATGGGTGTGTGCCTCAACACTTCACAGCATGTCTTCTTTTGAAACTTGTTCTTATAATTGTGAACTTTTATCCAAACATCATGGTTTTCAACTCACCTTTTTCATGATAACTTTCCCGATGACAGTGTCACACATAACTCTTCCTCCTCTCCTGCTCTCTCTTATTATTAAATCTACTTTCTACTTATTTTATTCTGCTTAGTATTTGTAGTCAGTTGTTTATCCAGGTCTGTCTCTGCTATATCTCTCAAAAGACAGGGGTATACAAGTTCGGACAATTAAGTTCACGAACTTGACAGTCTGTGCTTACATAAGCATACCATGTCAATTTCATGAACTTAATTGTCTGATTTTGGGTATGATGACAGCTCTGATGGCCATTCCACAAAAAGAATTCCACTATTGCTTTGAAGAGTGAACTAGGCACTGGCATGGGTGCATAGTTTCCCAAGGGGAGTACTTCAAAGATGACCATAGTGATATTCAGCAACAAGGTATAGAGCACTTTTTTCAGGATGAGTTTGCAAAATTAATTGTACAACCTTGTATATCTTATTCACTGCCTGATATGATAGTACCATACTCATATAGGCTTGAAATAAAGGCTAAATAAACATGGTTCATGCCAATCAGAATTACCCAAGACAACAATTGCTTGCCACAGAGAAAAGTTGCCTAGGAGTTTCCTTTAGAAAAGGAAAAGTTTGCTGTATTCTGGACAGTTTATTAAACTATAGACTCCACTCTGTCTTGTTCATATTTGCATTCTTAGCACATATCATAGGGCCTGAACATACTAGGTACTCAATAAATAGTTCCTCAATGAAGAAATAAGCCAATTAATTAATGTTCTCTTAACTACCTATGTGACCAAACAAAAAAATGTTAACTCTTTGAGCTTCATTTTGTACATCTATAAAACAGTATAACAAGGTTTAACTCACAAGTTCTTTGTAGGACTTAAACAACTAAGTTAGACTTTAATGGTTGAATGTTGAGTTATTATTATCATTTGCTAATTTTAAAGCCATGTCTTGAGAGTCAGAATCACAACTAAAGTCAGCATGAACTGTGTGCTCATTGGTAAGATAGTTTAAGAGAGCATACTATATCAGTCTTCTACAATTTCTCTTCATTTTCTCTGCTCAAAAATATGCACACAGATCATTGAAAGCAGATTATATTTAATGTTCTTGACTTCATTTTCTAGAATTCTTAAATATAGGTCTTTTTGACAGGGAAGTTTCAACATATTTTATAAATACGAAATCTTAGGATTGGTTCAGACCACTGTAGTCATCTCATGCTTTCTCCTCTTAATGAATGCAAAAATGTGTTTTCAACAATCATGACTTGATGATCACCAAGCCTCAGCTTTGATACTTCCTATACTGGAGAGTTTACATGTCATGATGTCTTGCCTTCCATTGTATTGCAATTCTGCCTTTTCTCAGTTTTTCAGTAAGTTCCAAGAAAATTTTTTGTGCCCCCTTTTAGAACTACACTGGGAATTCTACTCCTCCTTTGGACATTCTGAACCTTCACTATTTTAAGTCAGTTACTAATTCATTTTTCGATTTTCTTTTTATCCAGCTAAATATTTCCAGGTCCTCAATCAGTATCATACCATATGGTTTCTGAAGCCTCTGGCCTTCTCACTGTTGTCTTGCTAAACCATTTTAAATTATATTTTCTATATCATGTTGTCTACATAATTTGTGGATCCCAGGTCAAAATGAAAATGTGGAGCTCTTTGTTTAAAAATATTCATAATTTCCAGAGAGCTACAACAGAACTTTGAAACAAATGAAGGACTTTTCTAGGTGCAGGACCCCATGCAACACTACATGCTGCATGCTGTGGAAGCCAGCCCCAATTCTATGAAGTTTCATTTACACAGCCTTCTATGACAGCTCAGAAAGGGTTATGAACCCTACTGTATGATCACATTGCAAACTGATATTTTCCTTTATATGTGGAGACATAAATTCCAGTTAGTTCAGCACAGATCCAATCCACACCTGTTGCCACACTGTAATTATTAACAATATTCATATGCAATCCCAAAGTGTACTCATTTGAATGTTAAATTGTATAGCTACCTTACCTCTGAAAGCAGCAATCAAATCTATATTGTCCACTCCATATTTCCTGAGCTTTCAAAGTGCTTGTAAAATAACTGGCTGCTTAATAAATATTAGCTGATACTGAACACAATGTGAGATCTTGGAAAGATAAGTTTGATACATTACCAACTAACATAAAATTTCAGTGTTCTTTAACTTTTGTGTCATAATGTTCACACCAACATATATATCTTTGCATGAAATTTTGTTTCCCTTCTTATATTTTCAGTTCCGTTCATATACTCCTATTCATGATAATTTTCTGGACTCCACCATATAGAATGATCAGTTCTATCTTAACCTTTTTCTATAACTTTAGTGTTTTTATCTACATTTGAATAACAATTTATGAAATGACTACAACTGAGTAATAATTTTTATGACACTATTAGAAGTGAAAAATAATGCTTTATGAGCCAATTCTACAATTAGCCTATAAGACCCTATTGGACAGAACTGTTATTCATGATGGTAATCTATGTCATTGTAGGCCATTAGCATATGTTTGTGAAATAAATAAATGGAAGCAAGAGAAGTAGGTGACAGTTTCAGTTTGAATTTCTAAAGAGAAATTCTATAATTATAGATTCTATATAATATACATGTATGTATCATTCTGGAGTTCTGCACAACTCTCCTGTATGTTAAAGAAAATTACAGCAGGTAGGACTCATGTTTGAATAGAACCCTCTTATGAGACTAAGAGTATTCTCAGAATAGTCAGTTATGGAGCAGAGGAAAAAGCACACAAGCTAGCATTCATGGGCAAAAGTTCAAAGGCAAATCACTCACAGATTTTAGGGAAATATTAGCACAGTGTTTAACACATGGTAGGTACTCAACACATCACATTTCTCTCATTTGATTTAATTTCATTCAGTAATTTAATTCAAACAGTAAATCATTGTAGTATGGGCTGAGCCCTTATTCTGTGGCCATGCCACTGCAGCAGAGGTACAGAAAACATATTTCTAGAACGGGATCCACACTGACTGGTTGCATTACCTTAGGCAACACATTTAGCTTTTCTGGGCTTGAGTGTTCTTATCTATTAAATTATATGATAAGATTTTTAAAACCGTATATTACCTTCAAGCTCATAAGATTCTCTGATTCTGTGGGTTTAGTGCTGTTGTTGTACTATATTATACAGTACATACCTGATGTCTATATGATTTGATTATATAGGGATTTCAAAGTCAGAAAAAAACAATCATCATACAAAAGGCAAAATAGATTTATATACATGAGAATTTGTATATGTCATAGGTAGCATTAAAAATCAATGTGAGATCTCACTTATATGTGGAATCCAAAAAACAGAATAAACAATCAAAATAGAAAAAATCAAACAAATCCTCCCAAAACACTCAATTTAAAAATGGGCAGATCATCATGCTAAGTGAAATTAGCCAGACAGAAAAATCTAAGAACTATATGATTCCACTCATATGTGAAACATAAAATTGAAAGCAACAAAGAAACAAAACTCACAGACACAGTCAGTAATTTAGTGGTTACCTGAGGGTAAGGGGGTAAGCGGAGAGAGGAGGAATAGGGACACGAATATATGGTGATGGAAAGGGAACTGACTCTGGGTGATGAACACATGCTGCAATGCATGGAGGACATCATGTAGACCTGTGCATCTGGAACGTATGTAATTTATACTAATCCATGTCACCCCAATAAATTTAACAATAAAAAAATCAATGTGAAATGGTAAGATGTTAATTAAATTGTACTCTGTCAATTGGCTTACACATGGAAAAAATAATATTGGTGTCCTACCCTATACCATATACAAAAGTAAATTCCAGATTTATTAAAGACAAAAATATGATAAGCAAAACTAAAACTTTTAAAAGAGAATGTAGAAGACTGTAATTATATCCTGATTGATAAGAATTTCTTAAATAAGGTGAGAAAAAAGAAAAAGACATAAATGAAAGTATCAATAAATTGATGCCATAAACAAAGTTAAAAGACAAACCACACACTCAGAGAAGGTATTTGCAATATTTGTACCAGTAAAAGATTAGTACATATAAAGATAACTTACAAATCAGTAAGAAAGAAACAAACAACCCATTAGATAAATGAATGAAGTATATGAACAGAGGTAAAAGCTAGAAGACATAAAGATATGAAAGGATGTTCAATCTTACATTTTCACACCCATCTGATTAATAAAATTAAAAATCTGCTAACACCCACCATGTGTAGGATGCAGGAAATTGGGAGTATAGATTAAGAATGGTATTGTACTCAGAGGTAGGGGTGTCCAGGGAGCCTAACCAGTGATTTGGGAGGAGGCCATTTAGGACACTGTCGATTTAGACAAAGATTGTTGAAATATAAATAGGAATTTAACAAATCAAAATTTTAACAGTAGAATATCTAAGGCATCAAGCCACTGAGGTAGTAAGTGTTTCCGGAAGTTGATCACTTCAAGAGAGGAAATGATTAGTAGTAAAGGAGGTAGGATGTAAATGGTTAAAAATATTTCAGTTAACCTTAGTAACCTTTTGCCACTGGGCTACCTTGAAACTCTTTGCTTGCCTTTTATTTGCCTTCTAAATTCTTATGCCAATAACTATTTTGCTTTATTCCCTCGCCATAATAATATTTCCAGTAATAGCTCTTCTCCAGTGCCTTTGGTTATATTACTTGGTACTTTCCCAGGCCAACTGCTATCATCCATAGCACATATATATTCATATTCATAGCATAGAATATATATATAATCTGCTGGGAATTCTCCATGTTTAGTAATGTAGCCATTCCTTCTACAATTCCCATCCTCTGCCACAGCTTCAGAACTGGACCATTAGTTCTTGAGCCTAGGACTCAAAATGTGTAGTGTATTTTGGGAAAACATAAGAATCTCAGGTTAGTTGAACTAGCTTATATCTATAAAAGAACATCTCGTCGAAAGCATGATAGGGTTAGATGATGAGTAACTTAATAGTGAGTTAATGGTTTTGCAAATACTTGTTCCACCACGTGACGTAACCACTTTGGTTAAAATATTTGTTTTTGTCAACTGATTGTTTCACCCTAGTATTTCAAATCCAGCAGCTACTTTGGGTTGATATTTTTTCATTTATCCAGTTCACTAAGAAAACAAGATTTCTTTCCATGCTGCAGAATTTATCTTACTCTTTGTGACCCCTCTGCGTTTTTTGATAAGTCAGATAGCTACATTACTTGTTTTTGTATCTGCCACTGAGACGCTTTCTGTGTTACTGCTGACACCATGATTTTTTGGTCTGATGAGTTGTTGCTGCATAAAAATGTTTTGCTTTCATGACATGAATATGTATCCCGGGTATTCAAGGGAAATTAGGCTTCTAGGCTAAATCAGGGCTGGTTCTAAAACAGTAAAAGAAATAATGAGAATTTACAGAGGAAATAACAAAAACTTTGGAGTCCTAGAGACCTAGACTTTGAATCCTCAGTTTAGTCATTTTTAGGAAAGTTGAATTATTTGAATTTTAGTTTTATCACTTATATAGTGAGAATATTGTCACATTTCCTTAAGTTTAAGGTAATGTCAAACATAAGACATGTCAGCAATTAAATAAAACATTTTGCAAATATGATAGATTATATCAAATGCAATGTATATCAGTTATAAAAAGTATAAACAGATGTTTTAACATCATAAAAACTTAATAATGCTTACCTTGCAAAGTCTTGAAATTTTATTCATAGTAGGCACATTTATAGGTATCTTTGACATTGTGGGCATTCAAAAATAATAGCTATTGTTATTTAACTAAAATATCAGCTGATACCTTCATATTATTTAAAATTTAATAAAAAGTTGATTTGAACCACCAACTTCTTATCATATTTAATGTCCTTCTAATACTTCTGCACATTCCAATGGGTGTATTTATTCCCTGATAGTTCTCATTGCAAGTTTTTGCTTACTTGAGCTCTGACTCATGTCTTATTTTCCGTGGCTATTCTCTTCTCTTGCCTCTGATTTCACCCCCCCCACCCCTTTCACTGGATTTTTGTGTGAATGTTCAGAGTAACTGTATTTTATTATCCTAAAATGTTAAAAATAACATAAACTAGTCAGGTTTGCTCATAAATTCTTCTTGGCTGCCTGGTCCTCTGAAATTTCTCCTCAGGTATAGTCTTCCGCATGCTCGGAAATTCTGCTATATCACAGATCTGTACCTTTACAGCACCCTCTTCATTCTCTACTTTCTCCACTACAAATTTTGGTAATTTCTTATGCAGAGTCTTTTATTTCCTGTGTTTATTAATTGTATCACTTTAACTTATGCACTTGGAGTCCTACCTTCTACATTCAAAAGACTAAACAATAGACTTATAAAGAATTCTATTCTTACACATAAATCTGCAGTAAAGAAAGATGAACAAAAGAGTTACTGACTAAGGCCATGATTCAAAGAAGAAACCAACAGACTCGCAAAGTGAAATAGGATGGTAGTGACAAAGACTCTGATAGAAAGATGAAAAGCAAAATAAAGATGATGAAGCAGAGTGGCAAGTAATACAATGAAGTATATAGCAAAAGGAGAAAGCTCTACTAAAAACCAAATAAAAATAACACATCCTGTTTATAGTCTCTACTGTCCTGAGGAAAAACAAGAATGGTGGTGGCTTTATATCGCAGATAGGAGAAAACAGGCATTGCTATCTATGCCATAACATGTTTGTACACTAAAAGATACAGACGAGGTAAAATTGAAGTTCCCTGTCCCAGGCAAGCCTGGACATCATCAGTATACAGTGTTTCTGAGATCAGACTCCTGTATGGGTTTGCATCAGATAAAACTGTTGAAGTTCGAAGTGTATGAGTCTAAGCCTGTGCCAGAAAATCACCTATTGTGGGATACAGCAATAGAGGGGGATGAAGACCAGGAGGATAGTGTGGGTTCTGAAGATAGCTTTGAAGAAGAGGAGGAAGAAGAAGGTAATGACCAAGCATTACTATAAATAAACCACAATATTTGCCCATATTTGCAATTTGTTTTGGAAGGGTATAAACGAGAGTCAGCACAGAACTAAAAAGAGAAATTCTGATACTAGTAACCAAGATACTTTCCCAGTCAGCTATATTTCATGCAGGATGCACTTAATATTATCTAAAATGTTAAACCCAACTTTCCAGCTATACTTTACCTGTACCGATGACACTGAACATGGCTGCGATGACACTGAACATGGCTGCGATGACACTGAACATGGCTGGAGGGAAACATAAGCTATGCTGACTGGTCTTACTTTAGATTTATGACCATGAACTTCAGATGTGCCCTTTAATGTGGCCTGGAGATCATGCTATGTTTTCCTACTCCATTCACTGCCCCCAGTCTCCTAAATGACCATTTCACACTTCCCTCTCTTTCTTTAATACCACAATAGCAACCTTTCTTCTTTATTCTCTCTTATTTCTAGCTTGCACCTTGCCTCTTGGTAATCTCATCCAGTCTCATGGCTTTTAATATGACTTAAATGAGGGCTGTTGTTTACATGGTATCTCTGATTGGATGCCAAATAAATATCTCAAACTTACATCCAAAACCACTGCTTCCTCATCTTTCTCCACAATCTCCTCCATTGATTATATTCTAAATCTTAGTTGATAGCAATTCCATTTTTTTCAGTCACCCAGGCTTAAAATCTTAAAATCATCCTTAGTCCCTCTCTATCACATGCTACTTGTAAATTCCAAATTCCATTGACTTTACCTTTAATATATCATGAATTTAACCATTTCTTAGGGCCATCTGCTACGTCACAATATCACCTCTTTACTGGATTATTACAATAGCTTTTTAGTGGTCTATCTCCCATGCCCTCCTACAGACTCTTTCAGTAGACTATCCAGAGAGATCTTATTAAAATCTAAGTCATATCTGATTGTGTCTACACTAAAATGTCCCATGGCTCTCCACACATGATACAGTCACAATCTATCATTATAGAGTATGTGAATGGACTTCTTCTTATAAAAAGAGGTTTTTGCCAAATAAATTTTAAAGTCTTTTTCAGTTCCATTATCCTAAATTACAGCAAGCATGTTTTGAGTTAGTATAAAGAAGAACTTCATAGTGATTTAAATCAGTTTCAAAACAAAATGGATATTAGAGAAATTGGTTACCTCCCCATCCAACAAGCCTTTCAATGTTTAAAGATCTACCTGACCATTTTCCAAGATACTGTACAAAATATTTCTTATGAGTTTGATCAGAGGCTATATTAATGTCTACCTTAACTCTGATGCTGTGAAGATGACTCAAAAACAAAACAAAATGAAACAAAACAAAAGCACAAAACAAAAGCAAAACAAACACACAAAAAGCATGTGGTCTTTTCAGAAGTCATCCATTGAATAAGAGAAACCAAAGCTTTTGTCAGCTCTGTGGGGCCTTTGGATAGATTGCTGGTTGGGTTATAGTTTTATGTGCTGTAATTGTGAAATGCATTTACCTGAATCCAGTCTACATTTTATGGCTACATGAATAACTAAATTGCAACTCAGGCTTAAAACAAAAAACTCAGCAATTTTTTTTTTAGAAACTAAAAGCAAGGGTCTGTGTGTTCCAAAATCCTCGAGAGCTAAGGAATACCAAGAAAGAAAAAAAGTAAAAAGGACAAATTTTATTTTGTGGAAATTAGATGTGCTATTGTTAGGTAGTTCACACATGACTCCATTAGAGGTAGTACTTATGATGGAACCTCAGAGACACTCTTTATATTTTAAACTCAACAGCTGCTGAAACCAGTTGACCCTGCTCACCCCACACCACTGTCAGAGTGCCATTTGAGCATGGAGGAAGGCCCACAGGATCAGGCTGGCCACTCTGAAGCAGGAGCCCCCTGTACTGGCCGTCTGCTACAGGCTAGATTTGGATTTTTCTACTTTGAGCTTTTGGCTCTCATTTCATCCAGTTCTGATTGGATTAGGCTCTACTCCAGGCTATTAGGAGTATTAGGCTCTATTCCAAATAGTTGTACAACTTTTCACTGCCTTCATGCTTGTTCCTTGAGGGCCTAATGGCAGAGAAAACTTTATTAAGCTGTTGCATATTCTGTTCCTTCTGGAACTCACCCCTACAAGATGAGCTGGAAGGATAATGTATGAACTTTTTGAGACCCCTCTTTTGGGTTTTTACATTAAACCTTAAATTAGAACCAATCCAAATACTCTATACTTCCTTTTTTCTTTACAGTGCATTAGTAACGAACATGATGTCCAGAAACAGGCAGACCTGTGTTCCAATCCTGCCATGTAATACTGGCTTTATAACCATGAGTGCTCCAGGTAACCTCTTTGGGCCTCAGTCTCCTCATTTTTTCCATGTGAATAAGAGTACTTACTTCATAGTTTATAATGGGTTATTAAATCATGTGCGATAAGCATAAAGCATCAGGTCTGCCATACTCACATATAGTAAGTACTTTATAAGTGATAGTAATTTTTATGCAGGATAGTCCATTCCTCACTGACCCTCAGTCATATCGTGCCATTTGCTGGATAGAACAGACTGAAAGTCCTTCATTCAATTTTATGCTTGATCTATTTAATTTTCCTACTAAAAAATTCATTTCCAGTCTTTGAAAGGATATCAGGAGTTCTCTTGTATGGCAGCCTGTACTCAGTTTTTCTTCCCAATATGTCTTATGCCAGCACACCCACATGTACTTAGAGCAAAGAGGGAGGCCATGTGATCAATACCATTTCCTTTCAAAATGCTTATGCTTATTGGCAAATTTGTGGTCACCAATGTGAAAGATTTTTGAGTTACAATTTTACATTACAATATTGCTTAGGAAAAATAAAATACATACTGTATATAATGTTCTTTAATTGAGGATACCCAGTTAAGCTGTCATTCTGTGAGAAGGTGATGTTTCTTAGAACTCAGTAGTCTCAGGGGACAGTTACTAGAATATTATCCTGCTGCCACTGTATAGGATGAGAAGATAAGAATGACTGATGGGTCCCTGGGGCTATTCAGTGATACTCGGCAATGCCAGAAATAGGGCACACAGGGACAGTGACATGGTGAATATCTTTATACCAGAGCCATGCTATTTATTCCTGTGCTATGGAAAGATAGGAGAAAGACTGCTTTCTATCTGCATCTCTAGGCGATACCATTGTCAGTTGCTACAACCAGGTTTATTGAGCAATGTGCTATCCCAGAATTCCACCTAGTGGGCCCATGCAATCATTTATTCATTCATCAGATGTTTACTGAGACCCAGCACTGTGCCAGATGTCAAGGACACATTGACAAACAAGGCAAGCAGAATCTCTGCCTTCAAAGATGTCACATATTAGAAGACATAAAATGAGAAGGAGAGGTGCTACAAAGCTCTTCACAGGAAGCACGGACTTAGGCAGAAAGGTTGAGACCAAGGATATTAATTTCCTGCTCCTCTCATTTTTATCTGCTCTCTTCTCCTCTCACTCGCTTCTCCCAAATGATGGAATGGTGAGTTGGGTGAGGAAAGGATCTGGGTATGCTCAGCTCCTTTGGTTTCTCTCTTTCTCTCAATGGGTTGTATACTGTGATCTTCATGTCCCCAAGAAGATAGTACAGAAGGACTCTTGCCCCAGCAGAGAGAAATCTAGAAATAGTGAAGGGTTGGTTCCACTGAGGCTTCAGCATTAAAGCTAAATCACATTCTCTAGTCAGCTTTATAGAACTAAAACTGAGCTGGTATTTTTTATATTGATCCAGCTATGCCAGGCCTAATTTCTAAATGGATTCTAAACTCAAAAGAGAAAATAAATATGTTGTTTATTGGTGTTCCTTATACCTTATCATCTTGGTGCCTCTGCCAGATAACTGAGAGGTAGATGCAAGAAATTGGCATTTAAAAACCAAATTAATCCATGGGCAAACAGAGAGATTGAGGTTTTTGGGTTTAACTGAGTAGGCATTGAAATTTGGCAATACTTTAGTAAGTTTACCCATGTGGCTGCTTTGTCCTTCATTACTGAGAATGGTGACTCTTGGGGTACTGTAACAACCAGGGACTGTGTAGATTTTTCTGACTGACCTTGACGTGGTTTAAGGAGATGTGTAAGGGATCAGATGATAGAGGAACGAGAATATATGCATCATATCTAAACCTTACATTAAGATAGGTAGAGCTTCAATACACTGGCTTTTGCAGATCTTGCTTGGCAGAACAATTTTTTCCTGCATTTATTGAATTTATCACTAAAGACTACAGACCGAATATTTATACTCTAATGACAGCTAAGTGAGATGAGGGCTATTGAATACTGGTGTGTATTTTGTGCCAGGCATAGAGAAGAAATTAAAACTCATGTATTCTTAAAATTTTTTCTTTATATAAGTCATGGTTTAGGGATAAATGGAGAATAAATCATGGCTAAATGCTAGGATTCATGTAGTTTTTCTATAGGACCCTGGGACATCTTCCCCTCTAATAAGTGTTCTCAGGCAGTGCTCTGAAATATTGATTATACAAGCCTTGATCATATAATGGCTTTAGATTATAGAGATTCATACCTTGACAGTATTGATCACAGAAGTGTGTTAGTTTTTACCAATTAACAATTAAATTAAACAACTTGAAAGGAATAGAGAATCTAGGTGCTTCTTGGGTTGACATAGACAAACTACTCCATAAATTTTTTTGGAAACCTTACTCAGGTTTTAGAAGTCAAGCGTGCAAAAAGAAAAAAAGAAACAAAAAATCAAGGAGAGAGGGGTAATTATAAAATGTGATTATTTATTACCATCACAATAGTAATAGTGAAAAAAATTAAAATTCAAAGAGATACAAATGAATTAAAGAGCATGATAGTTGTATTATTTCTGATTAATATGAATGATAAAGTACAAAGAATAGAAAAAGGCAGTTGAGGTTTTAGAAGACTAGGATTTCTACTCTAAAGGAAGCCTGGAAAGGCAAGGTGTTGAGGAGCAGATGGCAGACATCTTGGTGCTCACTAGGCCTTTGTAGCTCTGGCTTCAGAAACATCAGTGGCATTTACAACGAGGGAAGCCACATGGTACTTCTCCAGCATAAGCAGATGTGGAGAAGAGGACACAAGTGTCAAAGAACTTCCATCACAAGAAGCAGTGGCAATGGCCACTATGACACAAGACTAAAATGCCTCCTCTCAAGAATGAGGTGGAGCTTATATCACTACAAAAACACACAGCACAACCCTGAATGCCAGGAAGTTAGTGGGGAAAGCAGAAATAAGAGGTTTTGCATATGCCAGACGGGGAAGAAAGGCATATCTAATAAGATCTCGTGACTAAAACTGCCACTGCACTAAGTTTCAATGTCTCCGGAAGGGGCGGGAGTGTCTCGAATGCTGTTCTCTGAGAGCTGACATGGTGCATAGCTGGAGCATTCCTCCCCATCTTGTCCCGCAAAGGGCAAACATGGTGCTACAATTAAACTTATGGGATATTTTCTTCATAACAGTTGAATTTCACAGGCTGTAGCTTTCAGATAACTGACATGAATTAACAGTCATCCGGCAAAAGCCTAAAAGCAGGATTTCTGTTTATCTCTCCTCTTCCTCTCAGCTGCTAATTTTCTGCTCTCATTTCTGGCAACAATCACATGTGTCTGGATTGTACAGAGTACTGGTTCTGGGAACAATATTTCTCTGGAGGCTAGAGATTGGCTTGAATTTTTAAATGTTGTAAAGTGAAATTGATGTTGTGATATTCTTTTGTGTCCAAATATTAGAAAAAAAAATATGGCACATAAGATTTCTCGGATTGGATTAATTCCACTCTGAACATGCTTCAGAAATAATGCTTATTAGAAGACAGTCCAGGTAGCTGTTTACTTAATTCCAACTTTACCCAACCATCAGATTGGGGATCTTTGCAGGTCATTCTGCTCAGAATATGAAATTGGGTGATCATGATTGAAGAAGTTTTCTTTTTATTTGGTCTTAACTTGTAAAGAAAAAGGGATGTAACTCTTGGAATACCTTTTGCATCTATGTTCTTCATAATGGGAAATGGTTTTTATTCAAGTTTGGGAGTACCTTACCATTGCTTTTTGACAACATGTCTAATTTTTAAGCAATATGAACAACTAAAAGATGTTTTTTCTACCCAGGATTCAGAAGGACTTTGAAGTTAGTTCTATTCGGGTCCATTTAATAAATTTCTGGAGTTAAACTGCCCACCATTTGACTGGCGGGATCTAAAGGATGATTGGCTGATGTGGTGAGGTGGCCTCATGCAGGTACTGGTGTGATCACCCACTAGTACACTAGCAACACCAATGAACGAGCACAGACTTGGTGAACAAACTCAGTGAGTTAGAGAAATAAATGGGTATTGGAGACAGATTCTTAATTCACATTCCTAACTTTTCAAAGGAGAGATAGATGGGGAGAGGAGAGAATTTCTCCTTGACTTCTTGGGAAGAAAAGTTTTACAAGAAAGTCTCTCGGTCTCTCTCCAGCCCCAAGAAAGAGTGACTTGTCTAATGCATCAGTTTATGAGAAGAGCCTTAGCTCAGTTTCTCCCTTTTGACTCTCCTTTGGAAGCAGCACTCTGGCTGGCTGGTTCTTCACAATGCCTAAAACTTGGGGGATTAAGTCCAATTCAGGTAGAGTTGTAGAAGTCCATCTGACTGTCAATTTATAATCATATTCTTTAGTCAGTTTGGCTTTCTCTCTGTTTATCTTCTACATCTTATTTGTCAATCAGCTCCTAACTCAAGAGATCAATGAATGGCTTTTATTTATTGCCTCCATTGACACCCTAACAAAGACAAGATTATACACAAGATTTGAAGTTGTTGGGCTGGGCAAAGAAATAGTGTTGGCGATGGGAGCAGAAGTTTTCTAGGCTAAAGGGAATAGCTGTGCAAAGGCATCACACCAATACAGTCAATAATATATTTAACAGTTTGAAATAAGTTCAATGCGACTAGAGCACAAAAGGCAGATCTATATAACAAGAAAAACATTGTGTAGAGCTTAGCTATGGAGTTAAGAGTTTTGTCCTAAGGTAGGTTTGCCACATTAAGCGAATAAAAATATGACTTCACTCTCAGATGAAAAACATATTTCTTAGTATGAGTATGTCCCATACAACATTTGCAATATAGTGAGTATATTAATATTAAAAAAGTATTCTTTGTTTATATTAATATAAAATTCAAATTTAATTAAATGTCCTGTATTTTATCTTGCAACTTTATCCTAGGGGAAATGGCAAACCACTGAAGTCTTGGAAATATGGAAATGATATGATCAGAAATCAGAGAGAAAGAAAACTAGTCCTGAAGCAAAAGACAAATACCTCCTTCCAAATGTTCTCAAGTTTTTTGGGGGGCCCTTTCAAAATGGCTTGACTGTAAAACCAATAATAATGATATCCTGTGACTCATGATATTGTAAATACAGTCTGATAAAAATAAATCACAGTCTCAGTAATAGGGAAACAAGGCTAACTTGTTTTTTAAAAAAGATGAATTTGGATTCTATCTCTTAGCACCCACGCTCTGCAGTGTACAAAGTAATACGCAAAAGTGAGGAACACAATAATTTCACTTTCAAAACTGAGCACTTTCACTTTGCTTCCATTGAAGATTCCACAACTCCCTAACCCTCTACAAAGCCTGTGTTTACTGTGACTGACTTTTTAGAATGCAGTGACTTCTGCTGGGTTCAGAGCCAATTCAGTCTCATTCACAGTGTGGTGTTTTCAATGGATTGATACTGTAATCATCAAAACAAGATTCATGAGCAGAACATCTTGAGCTACCTGCAGAAGAAATGGGCACGTGACCAGGGAGCAGAAACTGTTCTGATTTAACATCCATTTTCTAAACACAAATTCTCATTTTTCGTTATGACTTCATGCATTTTCTAAACACCTCTATGAGACTTCTTTGTAACTCTCCCTAGGAGTCCTCTCATATAGCAATGATTAGAGTTCTAACTGCAACTCTCTGGACACAGTAATGGCCAGATTGGAACGAGTTGTTCTCACCTACCAATCCGTCACTTTATGGGCCTGCGACTGTGTGAGTACATGCACCACCGATCTCCCCACAGGAGGTCAATAACCATAAGTGGTGGGAACATAAATGGAAGGGAAACAAAAAAGGCCAAAGATTTTTTTTTTCTTACAAGGCCAAGAATGTAGCTCTAATACATGGTAGGCATTTTAAAACACCTCTCTACTAAAGAAAATTAGCAAATGCAATTACTAATGGTCAGTATGTCCATCCAGCTCTAGCCTCAATACTGCAAAAGTGAAACTGAAATATAAGAAATCCAAACCTGAGTAAGTAGCTGCAATTACTGCCTTTTAGCCCAAGCTAAGACCATACTAAGTGAAATAGAGTTCAGCAAATAAATATCAACTCTAACTAACATTGGATGAATGCTTAGCATGTGCCAGGAGTTATTATCATCACTTTAATGATAACTATTTAATACCGCAGTCCTACAAGGTAGGTATTATTATCCTTACCATTATACAAATGAGAGAATTAAAACATAAAGACCACACATTATTAGCCAAAGATACATAGCTCAAGAGTGACAGATCAAAGATTCAATCCAGGCAATCTGACTCTTAAGCTATCTTTTTAACCACTACTACTCTTATTCTGGGAGTAGAGCACCTTTTAATTTTATGGCCTATGAAATATAAATGTATATTAAACTGGGTTGCTTTGCAATGGTAGGATGTTAAGTCTAAGAGTTTTCCCAGTTACCCTCAATTTCTAGAAAATTTTACAAGAATTTATGATGCATAAAGAAAAGTATGTGTGGTTGTGAACAGTACTTGCTCAGTACAACAATCATTTCTGTGTTTTGATTTAATCTATGTTCTTTCACTTTTTCATTCAATGATCAGGTATGGAGTGCCTATTGGATGAGGTGTACTAAATTTGATTATCGAGACACTGTCCCTGATCGGAAGAATTGCACAACCTATAGGTATATATAGACATGCAAAGAAACAATTAGAATGGTAATCATTGGCAACAAGACAAAGCTACCCTGTTGAATGCTAGGCATTTAATACTATAGAGCAGTGGTCCCCAACCTTTTTGGCACAAGGGGCTGGTTTTGTGAAAGACAATTTTTCCACAGACCAGGGGTCAGGGAGATGGTTTTGGGATATTCTTGCCATTATAGAGCCTTCCACCAGATGCAGTATAGTTGTCACTTGTCATTCACTAATAGAGTTTCTTTTAATTTATTGGGGTGACATTGATTAGTAAAAATTACATAAGTCCCAGGTGTACAATTCTACATTACATCTTCTGTGTATTGTACTATGTGTCCATCACCCAGTCAATTCTCTTGCCATCACCATTTATTTGTGTCCCTGTCCCTTCTACCCTACCCCCTCTCCCCTTACCCTCAGGTAACTACTAAATTATTGACTGTCCATGAGATTTGTTTCTTTGTTGCTTTTGATTTTATGTTAACAATAAAACTAAACTTCTCCATGAATGGGAGAGTGGGTAAAACAGCATTTTGATATTAGTCTACAAGCAATTAATTTATTATGCTCTCTGTGTAGTCAAACCTTTCTGCTAATATTAATCTATATTTGCAGCTACTCTTCAGCACTAGCATCACTGCCTCAGCTCCACCTCAGATAATCAGGAATTAGATTCTCATAAGGAGCACGTAACCTAGTTCTCTCACATGCATAGTCCAAAACAGGGTTCTCGTCTATGAGAATCTAATGCCGCTGCTGATTTGACAGGAGGTGGAGCTCAGGTGGTAATGTGAGTGATGGGGAGCAGCTATAAATACAGATGAAGCTTTACTCCCCCACCTTCTACTCACCTCCTGTTATGTGGCCCAGTTCCTAACAGGCCTGGTGGTTGGGGATCTCTGCTCTAGGGAATATGTAATTCAGTGTCCCAAAAACTCCCAGTCTTGCTCTTTTTTTTACCTGCTTACTCATGTCTTTCCTGCCCACTACAAAATGCTTCCAAAGATTTCTAGAAATACCAGTATGTGCTTCTTATGGTACATAAACTGATTCATCCACTACAAGGAATTTATGGTAGACACACTGATTAAGAGAATCACAAAAGGAGAGAAAGAACATAAAATGCCTTTGGAAACTTCACTATGGTCATTGTTGATGATGGGACCACTGCTCTCCCCTGCATGACAATGGAGTAGGGAAATCATTCTTGTTCTGACTCTGAGTTAAAATAGGTTAATAGAGTATTCTGTAGCAGAACCCAGCAGTACCCAGAGTCTCACAGACCCCCCCGCCCCCGTGTCTCCAGCTGTGACTTTCCTGTCTAAAAAAGCCAACAACTTAGCCAAAACATTAGGCAGGGACATATGCTTCACTGTGTTTTTGTTTTGTTTGTTTTGTTTTCTGTCTCAAGAGCTTCAACAGATAAAACACAAACAAAACAAATGTGGCCTTTGTCCTATTGCTAAAAAACAAAAATTGCCATGCAAATTAGGGCCACCAGCACATTAAGAATATGCACAGCCTGAATTAGTTTGTACCCAAATAGGACATTCTAGTACACATAGAACATGGTGATTGCTATAACAGAGATATGAGCAAAGTGTTTGAGGAGTACAGAGAATCATGCTTTCCAAGACTTCTAGAAATCTTTGATGAAGCAGTGACACTTAGGCTCAATCTTAAAAAATGAGCAGAAGTTCAATGTTCAATGAAGAGACGTTATGGCACATTTGGCACAGAACACTGGAAATACTAAGGTTCAGATGTATGAAAAAGTTTGGAGTTTTTAGATGAGTGGGAACTGTAATGTGCTTGGGGAATAAATTGTGTGTTGGGTGTGCCTGTAAGGAGGCAATCTGGAGAAGTGAGGCTAGAAAGGAAGGATGGGAATGAATTCAGAGTGGCTGTCATTCTGGGATATATTCAGTCAAGTATTTTTTTAAGTGGCTCTCAGTGTGGGAGAGCCAAAGGACTATTTTTTCCTCTTTGTCCATCTTAGGTTTATTGGCTGGGGTTCCCTAATAAATTAGACTAACAAAAGAAATATTAGAAAGAGAAAAAAACAGAAGTTTATTAAGGTGTGCATCATACGTAACACACGGGAGCACTCAAGAGATGAGAAACTCACAAGGATGGTTAGGGCTTGGACTTAAATAGTATCTTACCAAAATAAGAATATATTTTAGAGAAATAACAACAACAACAAAAAGAGATGTGTAGCTTTTAGGCAAATGTAGGAAGGCAAATCTGTGGGAAAATTAATGGTAGATAAGGTCTAGCTTTAACAAGGTGTGTTATATTGATTCACTTGATATCATCTTTGGGCTGATAGAGGACTGGAGTTGTCTCCAGTGATTAAATTTTGTTCTTCCTAGTAGAGAGGAGAGAGGGGAGCACTTTCACAAATTTCTGTCCTACTTTTAGGCAAATTAGGGGAGGGCAGAGAGCTTTTCTTATATGAGCTTCTTCTCAATTGACTTTACATAAAAACATTAATAATCCTTATGCCAAAGTGACATATTTGGGGGTAGCATGTTCTGCTATCCATCACCAGTAAAGTTAAGTTTCTATTCATCCTTATTTGTTACATAACCTTTAGCTCCATTTAGGGGAGATTAAAAAAGAGATGTAAATGAAGATGCACAATAAACACCAATATTTTAAATTAATGAATACTTTAGGGGGCAATCTGAACAATACAATGCTGTCAGGAAAGTTATGTCTTAAGCAGAATAGTTTTACAGTTCTAAACATAATGGTTCCATTACTTCTTTTAGTCAGATTTTAGTGATTACTTATTTTTATTTAGCCTGAAATACTGGCCGATAATTCCGCAATGGTGGCAATTGACATTTAGGTTACTATTTCAAGATGATTTTCACCCACTCACCTAATTTGCATTAGGAAAACTTATCACAAAACTCTCTGGATCTTTAGCCCTATGACCTCACATTTTGTAGGGTAGGGAAGAATCTTTTGTCTATGATTTTTTATCTGATAAAACTTATCTAATCAAAAGACCTAAATATGGAGGACTCCCTTTCTTTCTATCCTCTTTTTCCCAGGCCAATGTGTTGCTGATAATGAATATAGTAATTTTCTGTAAAGTTGAGTTTTCCTGTTTGTCTATTCAAAGGTCTGGCCTAGGATATGGAAAGATTAGAAATTCCATTCTTACAACACATCTAAGCCATTTCTCCATGCCATCATCTTTTCATGCTCAAGTTTTTATTTCTATCTGCCTACCTCCTGTCTTTCACTGGACTGAGCCAAATCATAGGTAAGAAAAAGGAAGATTTGACTAGTCCCTCCAAAATAAATATTCCTACATTTAATTGACTGGATAAATTAATGGTGTCATATTAAAGATACTTTATATTTGATAGCAGTCTCTCGTGCTCAAATTGCTCTCATATATATGTACTCTTTGGATCTTCACAATAATCCCATGGGGTTGGCCATGCAAAGGCATTATTTTCATTTTACTGAGGAGACTGTCCCCAGAATGATCAGGCAGCTTGCTCAACCTGTCCAGGTCTCTGGAATTCTGCGTTTTGTCATCCAGTGAAATTCACCAGCATCCTAGGTTCATAGTCCCACAATAGTAGTGTAACAATAGGATTATGACTTAGCAGTGATGAAGGAATTGGCATGAAAAAGGATGCCTTCACATCTTTGCTCTGGTCCTTACTCGCTGTTCTCTTAGGTGAATTACTTAACTTCCTTTGCTCAAGTCTCCTACTCAATAACATAAAGACAACAACCACTACCTCTCAGCATTGTTGTTTGTATGAAACGAGAACATATATATATATAAACAGCACTATGCCTGGCCTATAGTAAGAACTGAATGTATCACTGGTTAATATTATCATTGTTATTATTATTAAGTAACAGTGGATAATGGTAAATATTATGTGCAATTAAAGGAAAATTGAGATTCAGGTATTTGTTCTAATTGCCAGCCATGGCCTTAAAATATAGATTCCCAGAAAAGGAAGTTTTACTTATATCCATATGTGCTTGCATTTCAAAAGTTTATTAGGTCTGATTGGTTGCTCTTCATAACAGAATGCTGGTTGAACTTGACTGCTTTACAGACTCCCAAAGCTTCAGAAAGTTAAAAAAAATGCCAGAAATATTGTGGGGCCATATTCATGAATTAATACATGGGCTGCTGGGCCACTGTTAGCATTCAAATTTATTTTTATAATCATGCTCACTTTTATATAACTTTGGATCTTTCATGTGGTCAGCTAATGACTGTAAGACAATTATAAGGAGATGGTCTAATATCACTATTCAAAGAAAATGATTTATTGATATTTAATGTAGCATTAACAGTGCTTTAGAAAACCTCTTAAGGCATGTATTGACCATACATATCCATATCCTCCCCCAAGAGAGAGATTTACTGATCATTTAATGAGACAATTAAGCTGAAAATAATGGACTAGACTCTTCTTTTCCCCTGTATATAGAAATAGTCATTTAATCTGACCTTCAAAAGTAAATGCATTAAGAAAATCAAGAGTAAACATTTCCAGCATAATTTGCAACTTCATTTTTGCTTGCTGTCTGAATGGGGCTGCTGGGAGGTGTATATCTTAAAGATTTTCCTACCTTTGATACCCTGGGTAACTTCAAGAGCAGGAGCTTTGAAAATCTAAATTATTCATCTCTGCTATGTGTTTTCTGCTGTCATTCAGTTGAATGAAATTAAACTTGCCACTTGCACTATCACACAGAAGAAAATTATAGAAGAAGTTTTTTAAAAATGTTATTTCATTTAATTAAGGAGCAAATAGAATTCTGCTCTGCTTCAACTGTTTGATATGAAAAATACAACATTGAAAAAAAAGGAAAGCATCATCAAACTTTCTAAGAGAAGTTCAGTAAGTGAAGTCAAAATCAGAACTGGGCATTACCTTTGGTACTTATGCAATTGTTCTTTCCACTGTATTTATCAGAAATTTCCCCAATATATAAACTTCTACCACTCTTTTTGCCTTGTTAAATTTTGCCTTGGAATTGTTGTTGTTGTTGTTGTTGTTGTTGTTATTTGGGGGGGGTTCCTCTTTTGAAATTATTTTTGGTTTTGGAGAGAAGAATGAGTAATTTCTAACATGGAGAAAACAATAAGGAGGCCTGGGGCAGATCTTTTTCTTGGTTTTCACCTTCTTTTTCGTACCCACATTTAAAAATGCATAGATTACACATGAAAATTGGGATTAGTGGGTTGTCCTGAAAAGTAAGAAAGTCTGGACACACTGAACCCACATCTACACATGACGAACACCAGTGGGAGCAGAGCAGCAGCTGCTTTCTTTAGAAGCAGAAGAACTTCAACATGCCACTGTCCTTACTAGTTTCTGTTGTCGCTCCATTCCAACCAGCCTGCTGTACTCAGCTAAACGGCTGGCATGACTCCTGTCAACACTTGTCTTTATCTGTCTAAGTCGCTATCAATCTAAATCTAGATAGATAGATATTATTATTAATTATTATTATTAACAGCAAGATAATATATAAAGGGTAGGGAGGGAGGCTCAAAATCTATCTCTGATTAAAATTTTTCCTAAGGTAAGTGTGACCGCAAGAAATGTATTTAGGTAATTTTTCATTTGTATAACTGAAGATAATATTCATATTTCCTACCTTTTGTATTTTTATGGCAATCAGTAAGATGATAAATATAAAGCATAATGCCTAGAACACAGTAGTATACAATAAATGTTAGTTAGCTACAAGTGATCTATAATGTACCAAAATAAATGTGGTTTTAAAAATATTGACTGTGTATTCCTATCACTCCATTTTATATAAAAGATGACCTATATCAGGATCTTTTATTTTGTTACATTTTTCCCCTTGAATGGTCTGGGATAATTGCCAATGGACATACTGCCTCTGTCAGTCCGGATAAACCTTTTGGTCTTGAGCTTTGAGCAGGATAATGAATGAATTAGAAAAGCTGAAGCAAACATGTGGGTGGATATCCCTTGTCAGAGCTTTGATTTAGATTCCTTGCAGAACTACAGAAATATTCATTATATTTTCATGCCTTTCAAAATGCAAAGAATGGCAGAGCTTCAAAAACAGGACAGTAATGCACTACCCTAGAGGAAGTTGTTTTAACAAATATAAAACAGCCTCTAGGCATGAGGGCATAGATGCTTTGCTCATTATTTCTCCTGCTCATTTTTTGGCACCATTATATGTTTTGATGCCTTCTGACATATTTTCCAATGTTAATTGTGCTGAAATGTGATTCTTGGATCCAGTGAAACGTCTGTAGCTCATGTAGAAGATAGTAGATCATTAGACAGATTTCTGATTTGCTACCTTTCATTTCTTCTTTAGGAGCAACAACAGAAGCCTGAGGGTGGAGATGGAGGATCTCCGATTACAATCATGGATAGAGAAGGTTTCTTCTCACATTTTTCTTTCAGAGAAACTAAGCAAAATTGCAGTACAGTTTAACAGTACTCGTCTTAACTCACTGCAGGTTACCATGGAAACAGGAATCTCGCATCAACATGAAAGGCATTTAGGAAATCTGTTAGACTTTAACATTAGCATGATCTAAGCATCCTTGCTCACCACTAACAAGTCTAGCATCTCTTTTAGAATATCATTAATACTCATTAAATTTCTCTGCATGTGGTTTTGGAGATCTTCACATTGCATTTGAGGTTATTTTTTTGTGAGTGACCGACTCATCAGAGAATGTGCATTTTTTAGAACTACACTTAGCTCACGTAGCACATGAAATAAGACTCACTATACTTGCACTGTTATTTTACATAATCCAGATTTAGATTTAAATTGAGAAGAAGATGATTGCCATGGCAATTAATAAAATCTGCTAATATTTAGGACGTTTATAATTAAATAAAAATGGGAATTTCTGTTCTATAAACAAAATTTAACAGAAATGGGCCCTTTGATCACTTACTTTTGCTAGGCAAATTTTAGGTTAGCTGTCATATGTAAGCTTAGTTATGCTAAATAGCATATTTTTAGTGTTTCTTTTTGAGAACAGTTTACTTAGGAATCTTAAAAAACTAAAAGATTAGGTTTCTGGCAAAAGCAGTTGGACTTTTTTTCCCCCATGAGGCATAAAAATTGTGATTACAAAGCTACAAATTTGTTTAAAGCAATTATAGCAATGGCTAAATTACCTTTTCTTTTAATTTCACAGAAGAAGGGAATTTTGGTGGGCTTTTTGGGAAAAAATAGAGACAGTCTGTTTTAATTATGTTTTAAGCTCTTACAATTATTTTTTAATGTAGATTGAAATAAGTTATTGGTTCAGAAGTTAATATCCTTCTTCGGTTGGTTGGCTGGTGCTGTGTCTTCCCATTATTGAAAGGTTCTGAATGGTTCTCAATGGTTATGCCTGGCATAGAACAAACAGCAAGTTGTTGTGAATACATCGGCTTTGGAGTGAGAAAGCACAAGTTCAGGCCTCAGCTCCGGTGCTTAGCACCTTCTGACAATGAGAAAAATGCTTCACTATTGTGTACTTCCTTTTCACTGTGAGGTTGTTACAAGGATTAAGTAAGATAATGCAGTAAGTTAGCAGACTTCTGCATTTATGTGTGTGTGTGTGTGTGTGTGTGTGTGTGTGTGTGTATACATACATACACATATATACACATATATATTCCTCTATATATGTATGTACACACACAATAAAATTTAATAAGTACCATAATTATGTTAATTTTATAGCTTGAATAATCTGACAATTATTTCCCATTTTTACTAAAAGCAAACATCCTAGCAGAATCTAACATTCTTTCTTTTCCCTGAGCTTGCTGTTTATCTTCTTTAAAAGTAGGTTAAAATTAATAAAGTGTCCAAAAAACAGAAGGTAGGGAAGAGCTGAAAATATTAATACCATGCACAAACTGGAAATTTTATTCATACACGACAAGTTAAACAGAACCAACCAACTGGTCATCTATAGTTAAGAAGAGTCAAAATGTGTCTACCAGCAGTCCAGTAACTGGCTTGTCTAGCTTTTGCACCACAGCCAATTAGTCTATAATAAAATATTTATCATGGAGCTATCCAAAGTCTATATTTACTTTAACTTGATGTTTAAGTTCTTCTATGTTGAGTTTTAAAAATGTAAACTACTTATATATTTTTCTAATCCACCTGAAATTGGATCAAAGTGAATAGACAAAAAGGTAAATCAGATGGAGACAAAAAGTCAGTTAAATTAGTAACTTAAATAATTAGCTCTTAAGAATGGGTTAGGTTGGGTTAGCAGTGGGGTTTTAAAGCTGCATCCCAGATGTACACAAAGGTAAATACCCAAGCACGAGTGAGCACTGGAAAAGATCAGCTCTCCCTCATCGAAAGTAGAGTCCCCCTGTAACCTGTAGCACGGATGAGAATGGAATGCATGCCCACAGCAGGCAGGCAGGTTCCAAATACAAAGAAAGGAGAGAGCGACTGAGATGCCTACGTCTAGTAGCTGCTCTGCCACAGCAGATTGGAGCACAGGCTCTTCGCAGACAGGCACATCAATAATGGAGGATGGGAGGAGAGCATTCTGTTTCTTATTCCCCAAATCACCAATAGATGGAGAGGAGTGACTGAGGTGATAGAGAGGCCAGAAATCCCTCCACATCAGTGGAGAATAAGTGTACTAGTTTGCTAGGGCTGTTATAATAAAATATCACAGACTGGGTGGCTTAAGCAACAGAAATTTATTTTCTCACAGTTCTGGAGGCTAGAAGTTCGAGAACAAGGTGCTGTCAGGTTTGGTTTCTTCTGAGGGCTTCCTCTGTTTAACTTGCAGATGGCCACTTTGTCACTGGGTCCCCACGCGGGCTATCCCCTCTGTGTTTATGTATACAAATTCCCTTTTCTTATAAGAACACCAGTCAGATTGGATTAGGGCCCACTCTAATGGCCTCATTTTTAACTCAATCACCCCTTTAAAGGCCCTATCTTCAAATACAGTCATATATTGAAGTACTGAGTGTTAGCACTTCAACATGAATGATTTTGGGAAAACACAATTCAGCCTGTAACGATAAATGTTCCCCCTAGTAGCATAGTAAGAAGTGTAAATTTTGCATTGTAATTAATACTTCTGAAAACTTCTGCTTTGTTTTCTTAATTAAAAAAATATTTTCTTTTAGCTCTTCCAGGAGCTAAACTGCTTTCACAATGAGGGGCAAATCTCCAGTCAATACCTTGTAGTATCGATGTACAGAAACAAAATGAGGAATTGCCGAATCTACCCTTAAAAGACCACTTACCACCTTGTTTCTTTTTTTTTTTTAATTCATTTTTATTGTTAGACTTATTGGGGTGACATCTGTTAGCAAGGATTACATAGGTTTCAGGCATACAATTCTACAGTGCATTGTCAGCTTGTTGTATAGTAAGTACACCTTGTTTCTTGATGGACATATTAAATTCCAGCAAGTTCAAAATGTTCGAAAGTGGTTAACCATTCCAGAAATGCCAACAAAAGTGAAAAGATAAATAATATAATTTTTGAAAAAGAAAGGATTACATATTATAAAAAATTCCTTTATTGTGTTTCTATGTGACATGGTTTCTCAAATCACATTAAAATTATTTCTTCCTGGAGAACAGTTTATTTTAATAACACAGAGAGTAAGAATAAAAATAAAGCCATTAGATTTAGAATAATTAACCATAAATGCAATAAAATTAAATGAAACCATGGAGAAAAATAATTTTTTACATCTTTCCCTGGAAAAATCAAGAACTTTTTAAATGCTTATTAGTTAGGTTATCTGGTGCTCTGCACCTTGAAAAATTGGCCCTGTATTTAGATCTAAAATTTTCAGATCTTGTTACCTGACTATGGAAAAAAGGGAAGAAAACAGAAGGTCTTCAAAAATTCACAGATCTATGCCTGGAAACTTATGCTCTGCTCCTCCTTTGAATATATGCTACATAAATGGGAAAGATTTAGAGTCAGGCCTCACCCCAAACTTTTGAATCCCACCTCAATTCATAGGTAGATAATTGAAAAAAATTAGAATTAAGAAAAAATATACTTCAGCCTCTGTGGCTTTGTGTTAAACTTACTAATATTAATATCAAGAGCTAAGATTTATTGAATCCTATTCCTATATCAGGCACAGAGAAACATTTTAAAATCCATTATTTCAAGCCTGCCTTGAACATAATGACCATGGCACTCTGCTAAAGGCTGTGGAAATACCAACCGTGCAATGAAACATGGTATCTGGCCCAAGGGTGCCCACAGTCTAACTGGGAAAGTGCACATTAATAACTACATAACAGCTATAGTACTCACTCATGAAGTCAAGGTTAATTAATGAAGAGAAACAGAGGAAGCAAAGACTCACTATGTTTAAATGATGATCAAGAAAAATCTTCTCAGGGCAGAAGACATTTGACCTGGGTTTTGAAGGATGAGAAGAACTATGTAGGAAAATGTTTTTCAAAGATTAAGGCAGAACATAAGAGAAGGAGAATAGAGAAAAATATACAATGAGACATAGTAAGCAGAATGCATGGTGCCAAAAACAGTTTGACATCAGATAATGGAAGAATTAGAATAAATTTTTGAGAAATGAGGGAAATAAAATATGATTTGTGCTTCTGGAAGACAGTTTTGGAAGCATGTGAAGGGAACTATGTGCATAGAAAGTAAGCAACGTTTCCTGTGAGATTCTACGATTCTGGCTTCCCAAATTCATGAGTGTTCTACATGCCTAAGAACTTTGAAGATGTGGTCACTCTAATGTAATTGCCTGACATATTCCAGCATTTCCCCCAGAAGAACCTAATGTAATCAATCATAAAGAGAAAATTTTCATTATAGTCTGTCTAATCAACACAAAAGGTAAATATTTTCCAAGTCATCCTTTTAATACTTTACATATTTTTACTTCAAACTTATGGCTCTGTTTAGATTTATCTTTTTGTCTTTTTTTTTTTCAGACCGTGAATAAGGTCCTACCCAAAAAATACATGTAGTAGATGACAAATATGGCTTGCTGCCTCCACTTTATAAAATCTTTCTCATCTGTGTTTAAACATCATTATTAATGTCTTTTGTTTCATTGTGCAGGTCATTACACTTTCAACCCACGTGCCATTAAAAGTACAGCCAAAGATTTGACTCGCGGCCATACTCTGATGTTTTAGAGAACTCAGCAGTCATTGCAGTCCACTCAGGCAGCACCACAAAGGCTTTTCCCCAACCTCTTAGCTATTGGACCTGAGCAGAGGTTTCAGCTTCACCCTAAGGTTTTTTCTTTTTCTTTTGCACAAATTCATAATGCTTTTTGATTAATGTTTCTGAAATAAATTACATTGAAGTACTGGACTTTTTACATGTGTTGCCAAATCATTATTAGTGTTTCATTGGTCTTCACTCAATAATAACTGTAAAATATGTGGACCTCTTGTTATTATATTGCCTGTAGTACACTCAAATGCCTAGCTGATATCCCACCTTAGATGTCTCACTGGTACCTGAAATTTAATGTATCCAAACACAACTCTGCATGCTGCCTCCACAGCTGTCTTTCCCAAAACTTCATAAAATAGATCCACTATTCACCCAGTTTACCAGACTTTACCCTTAGAATTGTCTTACACTCCTCTGTTTTACTCACACTTCATATGCAATCTGTCACCAAGTACTGTCACTTGTACTCTCAAAATATATCTAACATCTTCCCACCAGCTTCACTGCTATTTGCTTAGTAAACATGACCTGGATTGCTATATAATCCTCTCAAATAATGTCCCTACTTTTGCTCTTGTTTCCTACATTCCACTTTCAATTTACAGCTTTTATGCATGTAAATCCAGTCACGTAATTCCCTTGCACAGAATTCTCCAATATTTTCTTATTACAGCCAGAAAAATATCTCACCTCCTTTTCATGGCCCACCTCTAATGTACATCACCCTCTACGCCCATGTCTAGGCAAACTCCTTTGACGCAGGTAGAAGACTCGAACCATACAATATCCTGCCCATGTGGGAACTCTTGACCCAGCAGCATCCCAACCACAATAAAACCCCCAAGTCAATCTCAACTTCTTGCTCTGTTGAATTATTTTGGACCAGATTGGGAAGCCACCCTGTTTTTTCAAAGTCTTATTATACAAGAAATAAACATTTTCACACCCTGTTGGGTTTTGAGTGTGTGTGTGTGTGTGTGTGTGTGTGTGTGTGTGTGTGTCAGTCTTGACATCCAAAACACATTTTGAGAGGAGTTCGTTCTGCTCTGCAGGATGACTATAAGACTATAAGAATGAATGAATGATTCTTTCTGTGTGCTTTATCTTTCTCCCAAAACAATTCCAAAGTTACCTATTCTCTTATTCATCATTTTTACGTATTCTTCATTCTCCTGTATGACCATTTGTTCTCCTGAATGATAGTAGGCTGTGCTACTATCTGAATATCTATCTGTCTGTCTATTTTTTACCTACCTTCCAACCTATCTCCTCTTTCCTCATCACGTTGGAGTTAATCAGACTTGCTTCATTTACTCTTGGTGGTGTACATATATTTTGTTCCAATTTCTTTACATTTAACAATTCTACACAAGACCCCCCACCCCATAATTTCTACATACAGGCTTAGAGTTTAGGGCTTTATTTCTTCTCCTGTGAGTTTTTTTTTAAATATCATTTGTTACTAAGTGTTAACACTGACAAAAACTGTCCTTGACCAAACTCTAGGGAGGCTCCTCTGAACCCAACAAGGCCCCTTCCTTAGGCATGCCTTCAAGAGCCCAATTTTAGTAAGAATCCTGCTAAGTCAAGTTAGTCATAATCGCCCACGCTCAATATTCGTTCGAATTCCTCGTCTCCCAGGTGATAGCTGACCACTATGATCTGTCTTCAGCCAGAATCCCGTCCAGGCAGTTTAGCCAGAATCAATTCACTCCTTTACCTCTGATGTTCCTTCTTGAGTATTTTCCTTCCACAGACCTCTACACTCCTCCTTGGCTATAAATCCCACTTTTCCTTATTGTGTTTGGGGTTGAACTCTCTCTTTCTCTCCTGTACTGCAAGACCCCATTGCAGTAGTTCTATACCTATCGAGATAGTCTTGAATGAAGTCTGCCTTTTTCATTTCAACAAGTGTCAGGATAATTATTTTAAAATACTACTCTTGGATATCTTGAGAAACAAGAGAGTCATCTCTCCTATTTAGCAACCTGCTTACCATTTGAAACAATTCATCTGCTCTAATGGGAATTTGACCTTCTTCTATTTACCTCTGTCAAATTTTCTAGCTTTTGAGAAATTAATTTCATCTACTATCATGTTGTTATAGAAAAAAAAAACACTGTCTCTCTCTTTATTACAATCTCTAATTATACAAACCCTATCAATTATGTTGGTGATCACTTCACACTTTTAATAATACTGACCAATCTATGAGCACAGATATCAAAATCTATATTCTGTAATCATTTTCATATACAAATAAAGCCTAAGTATGTAGTCTCTCTGATCACTTTTGTTTATTCCTAAACCTAAATATCAGAAGTAGAAGAATTTACTCCAATTCCATGCTCTAAGTTGTACACAGAACAAGTGTAATACTCCTTAGGAAACTCTATCTTTTGCATTGATAAGGAACATATATTCCCAAGTCTGGTCCATTCTTAATAGGAGCTGTGATTTTGTCTTGACATTTTATATGTTTCCAAAAGAAACACATAAAATATCACTCCCCTCTTTGGTTTGCTGATTAGTGTTTGCCTACCAATTTGTGGCAAACTTGCCTTTCCTCCTCTGTGTTTAACCTCACTTATATCTGTGACCAATACTTCAGAATTCTACTCAAAGCAGAATGCCAGGTGGCCATTCTAATATATTAATATTTAAATGATCTCAGGAGATAACATCTATTTGCTATTCAGTATCATTGTCAAGAACCCTAAACACTGTCTCTTGTCATCACATTTTTCATTTTTTTCCTTCAATCTTTCCTCTCCAGGGACTAATCAGAGAAGGGTCTGCTGGGCGACTGTGGACAGGCTTCACTTCTGAGACTGGATCATGACCCAGAAGCCAGCTTTCTGCTTCACTGGTTTATCAACACAATTTTACAGATGCCCTCTGAATTGAGAAAGATAAAACTTCCACTAACTGAGCTCACAAGAGATTGAGATGTAAAATAGGATGTTTCTCTATTAATAGATAAAATACACTAAAACTAACGGAAAGAGCAGAATATTTATAATGTTTGATTTGCACATCCTATTTCTCTGAGAACAGCTAGATAAGAAATTGTAGGGTTATTATTTGAACTTGATATGACAGCAAGGGTATCACAAAGGGTGATATAATAGACCTACAGCATTGTGGTGAACCACCTCCACTTGTAGGGACAATCCTGCCAAGGAAAGATTCAGACCTTCCCTTGGATAATTTCTTCTCTTCTAGTCTCCATGTAGACCACTCTCTCTCTATTCACATATTCTTTCATGAGACAATAGTTTAAAAATAATAGCTGCTTTATATTAAGTACCTACAATGCTTCTAATGTTTTAAGATAATAGTAATAAACACTTACTATTTACTATATCCTAGGCTGACCAGACATACTGCTTTAAACAGGGAAGAAAACTATGGTAGTGTCCCATTTCAAATAGTACCTATGGTCAACCCAATCTCATTGAGCTAAATTCAAGGTGTCAGTAGGTTGACCATAGGTACCATTTGAAATGGGACAGTACTGTTGTTTTCTACACCTGGTTAGCCTACTCTATCCCAGGCACTGTTCTAAAGTACTTGTTTATCCTCATAGAAACCTTATGAAGTAGGTACTTATAACAGTTTTCATTAAAAAGTGTACTGAGAAATACATGTTTATTTTTAAAAGTGTATAAAATAAGAATAAAATGAATACCGATGTATCCTCTCCCAACTTAACAAATGGAAGATGCATCTACTTCCTTTCCCACTCCATTTCAATTAACCAGTGTCTTGAATGCATTGTTAATAACACCCTTTCTTCTCTATTGGTTTATTGGATTGTCTTTTAACTTAACAATTTGTAATATTTTATTTTTACATCAGTCACACCCCAAATAACAACATTTTAGTCAACAATGTACCACATTTATGACAGTGATCTCTTAAGTTTGCAATGGAGCTGAAAAACGCCTGTTGCCCAGTGACTTCCTGGCACAACAAATTAGTTATGTATTTGTAGTGAGTGTGAAAAAATGTACTACACTGCCAGTTGTACAAACGTATAGCACATACAATTACTCACAGTACATAAACTTGGTAATGGTAATAAACTGCTATGTCACTGGTTTATGTATTTATTATACTACAAATTTTATTATTTTAGTACACTCTTTTTATTTATAAAACAAAACTTTTGCTGTAAAACACTATGCCATGTTATACTAACAGCAGCCTTGACTGTGTCATTTTCTCCTGTGGTTGATTTAATCTTGTATCGTTTTATACAGTGACATGCTGTACAGGCTTATAGCCTAAGAGCAATAAGCTATACCACACAGCCTAGGTGTGTAGCAGGTTATACCATCTAGGTTTGTGTAAGTGCACTTTATGATGTTTGCATAATGACAAAATCACCTAAGGACACATTTCTCAGAACATATCTCTGCTGTGAAAGTGGCATGTAACTGTATATTCTGAATGTCAATATTTTATGTTACTAATGAGTTACTCCTATCTTCTCCCAGTTTGTGTTTTCTTTTTGTTTTGCTCTCTTTACTATGTCTATTAATCTTAATGTAGTCAATTTGATCCATCTCTGTCTTTATGATTTATAATTTTATTTCTTGTTGAAAAAACTCTTTCTAACACTGAGATCATAATATTATTCTATAATGCCTTCAAACGGTTTTGTCTTTCACCTCCTAAAAATGATTTTTGTGAATGTTGTTACAGATAGGTAATTATTTACGTATTACAGATGAAGAAAATGAGGCAAGAAAACTGGGTTAGCGAGGTTCACAGATGGCAATTGTGGAGCAAGATTTGAACCCAGACATTCTAATCCTGGAACCCATACTCCTATACTGCCTCTGATGGTATAATTAGAGAAAATATACAGATGTGAAAACTGAGGCTCAAAGAGGTTAAATGACTTGTCCAAGGTCAAACAGTCAGTAAGAACTGTAAACAGTAAGAAAACTTCAATACCCTTTATACCAGAGTTTGTACATTTTCCCTTATGTGCTCTGCCTTCCTAGGAACACATGTTGGTGCATGAATTCTATTTCCACAAAGTCTCTGTGCTTTCTCCTTCATTTTGAGAACCACTTTATTTTTTAATTATTTCTACTGAGAAATGATTTTTTTCTATACTCTTTGTGAGTGTAACCCACAAAGTTAAAATTTATCCCCTAGTTTTAGATTCATATTATCTCATCTCATGTTTTTCTAAACTTATCACATAGCCTTATTCCTTCATCTGAATTTATGTGTCATTCCCATCTGCTGACCTTTAATATTTTGCACTCAAAGCCTATTTATAGCATACTGTCTTACTTTCAGCTTCATGTTACCTCTTTTTCAATGATTGCAATTAACACTTCAAGGATTCCTTTGATCTTGCTCCCTTCCTTCTTGGACTCATCTTTTACTTCTCATTTCATTTAATTCATACTTAGCTACTTCTATAGAAGTCAAGGATAATAGCTGACTTTCCCTTATCATTTCTTGCAAGGGCAGAAATAAAAGGAAACTTTTTGATAAAAGTTGGCCACTGATTCTGATTCCTGAGGATGAAGTATAAATGCTCAGCTTCTGTGGTTACTTTGAGTTCAAATGAAGCAAGTGTGTCACTTCTGGATTTTTAGAAGGCCCTTGGTTCAGCCTAAATTATCTCTAAGTATAACCTTTATGCTTGCAAACTACTCTATTTTGCTAATATATCTCCTTCTGATCAAAATGCTGTTGCTTTATGATCACATATTGAAATTCTACTCACCTTTCAATATTCAGGTCACTACCAGCACACTCCCACCAGCACTCCCACCCCCACCTCCCACCCTGCCATGGGCACTTTTTGGACCATCTGAAATAGAATCCAAATTTACATAACCCAGCATGTCACACCATCTTACCTCATTCTGTTTTGTCATGAAGCTCCTTAATAACATGAAATATGGGTCCCCTAGCATATTGCAAGTTCCTTAGGAAATAAACTCCAGTCTGATCTTAGGAAACTACAACTACAACACTTTCTTATTTAAGATTGTATTTCTCCAACAACCAGGATTTTTTAGGCCTATTGTATAAATCTTCAGAGGTACTTATTGAACTGAATTACATGATTAGTTGGCCTGAATAGTCTTTTTTCTCTTTCAGGAAATTATTTAGGATCTTCTCATGCCTTGAATTGTACCATGCAGTAAAGACAATAGCATACATATAATGTAGGCCCCATCTCATAGACTCCTGAAGTGAACGGATGAGAAAACAAGAGTCTGAGCAGTACACGGGAAAGGCAGGAGCTGGAGAGTAGCACAACTGCTAGGTTCCAGTTGTGGCACCAGCTAGTTGTAGAGCCTTGGGTGTGATCCTAAAACGATGGTGCCTGAACTTCTTTCACTTGCAAAATGTGAGGAGCAAATTCCTATCTTTCAGAGCAGCTTTTATGTGTGGAAATAATGCCTAGTAAAATTATCAATAAGTGGGGGACATTATTATCATTTTGTATGATAATTCATATTGGCTAATGTGAAAGCAGCCAGAACTATTTGAAATCTATCCAGACTAGAGGATTAATCCAGGCAATACAGTGCCATGTCTCCCCAAACTAGAATTGTTCTTGGGACTAATACTGATTATAGAGATGACTGCTATCAAAATGACCTGAAATTTCATGGGTAAGAGAAGGGGAAAGTAGAAAATATTTATTGAATTGTTGTTATTTGTTACATTCTTATTAGATGTTATATACATTAGCTCATTCAATCTTAACAATAACCATGTGGGTAAGTGGGCATTATTATCCTCTTATTATAGACATAGAAACTGAGTTTCAGAGAGATTAGATGTCTGCATCTTTAGGATTATAGTCTAAAAACAGACAATTACATATGTGTGTGGGAGTGTGTGTGTGTGATATTTTTAAAAAAAATTATGGTCATTTTACTAGGGAGTACATTATTAAATGGTGACTTGGAACACCTGCCCTTGTTAACTGCAATTCAGGGGTGTTTATGGAACAATGACATCTCTTTGCTGAATCAAATAGCACATAATGCACTATCTAGTGTAACAACTGAAACATAAGGTGTCCTCTAAAATTTCCATCCTAATTTTTCAGAATGGAATAAGCATATGATTACTGGTAAATAGAAGAGCCATCTTTGCTCTCCTATGTAAGCAGGTAGCTCCTAGGTTGTAGAATAGTAGAATATTATTTCTAGATGACTTAGTCTGTTGGGATCATCATTATTATGTAATCTAATTTGAGTTGATGCAAAGAGCATTATTAAGCATTATTAGAAATTTTGTCTTTGCCACATTAAAAAGTGGCAAAGCAGAGGCTAGTCCCTTTGCTTTTGTTTCTATGCATTGCTGGAACAGTATTGGCTGTATTTTGTATTTCATATATACTGTGGTGTAGTCAGGCTCTTGATACTATAGTCTCTTGATTGAGGAAATATTTAAATTTGCTTTTATGAAAGTATATTGTGTATATTCAAGGCTGAAATATTAATATTAATGCTCCTCTGCTCTGCCTCTATGATTTTTTAAATGAAGGCATATATATATATATATATATATATATATATATATATATATGCACACACATAATTATGTTATATTTGTTTCATATATAAATATTTATATTTATTAAAGCATATTTACCAAATGTTTTACATGTGTTTATGTGTGTGTGTGTATCTACCAAAAGTATTGTTCTCATAAGGGATGAGCAACAAAATAGTAAATAATGAGTAAGATAAAAAAAATTTTTGAGACTAGTCATAAATATGCCCAGGACTGCAAATTTGAAGATGATTCAGCTAACATTTTTAATATCAAAGATAAAAGTGCCATATTAAAGGGAATAGATTTTCCTATGAACAAACGTAGATGATGATTGTATGTTGGCACCTGTCATAACTGGAGTGGCCTCTCTGAATGGCATACTTAGCCCATGGCAACAAGAATAGTGAAGGGGTTGCAGGGTGGAATTAAAGGAGTCAGGGCCTGGCTCTGTGAGATGGAATCTGGTCAGTGCATCAGCCCTGGCACAGTTTGGACGGGTCGACTTCTCTGTGCCTGGGGTACAAGGAAGGAAAACGCTACAGCTGGCTGTGAAGCACAGCATGGCTGATGAAGCACTGTGCATGGTGAGAACTAATACCACCCAGCAAGTGGTCTTCTTAGGACTCTGCAATGAATTGCACAGTCTTGGACAGGAAATCAAGGGACATTAATGAGAGTATAACAATCAGCTGGTAATCAGCGTGTTTCAGAGCAGTTCAGGTTGTGAGTCAAATGGAATAGGTAAAAGAACCAAAGGACCTGCTTTGTCTTCTGGAAATAAAAGTGCCAACATGGTGCAGGAGTTGGGGACAGAGAATATTGTTTCTCAGAAGCTCCTTGAACTCAACCAAGAGCTGATTCATGGCACTGGAAACCAGGCCCATAGGCTGCAATATCCAATCCAGAGCTTCTTATATAGCTTCTGATTCTGCCATAATTGGTTCAGAGAAAAAAGTAGACAGAGAGGAGACAGAAAAGGCAGAGTTGACTAGAAATTAAGTTAACTTGGAACTGCAGCCAATTACTCACCTACCAGATAGTACTAGAGAACAGAAAGGAGAGGCAGGAGAAGAAACACCCATTTTTCCACTTGTAAAATTAAAGTTGCATCCTTTGCAGATGATATTACAAAATTATTTATTAGGGTCTCCCAATTTGAAATGCAAAAATCTCCATGTGTAATTTGGTCTTCTTGGGGACCAATAAGCACCTGAAGAAAGAATGACTGAATGGATGCAAAATACAAGATGCCTTACAGAACAAAGGCAACCTTCATTTTTATGATGTTTTCACTTAACTTAATGTCCCCAAATGGATCACAAAGCATTTAATTACATGCTAGTGCAGAGGAAATGCTGGCATTGTTGTGTGCTAGTTTCAGCTCACAAAGAATGGGGAATGTCAATTGAACTCACGTAAGGGTAAGGAATTTGCAGAAAGCTCACTCCTAGTGTTTTCTCTTGGAAAGCACTGCTTCTGAACCCTTAGATATTTCATAGATAATGAAATGGCTCCTCCATACTACTTCTACAAGGAAGGATGGGAGTCAAGGTAATGTGGCAAAAATGAGTGTAATTAGCAACCCAAGATTCCACAAAAAGACCTGAGTATCTAGAAGTATGCAAGAGTGGTGAGCAGGGAGGCTTTTGAGAACTTCTATTGGAGAGAGACAAAATTGGCAAGGCCTGGGATAGATAAAATGGGCTGGGAACATTTTAGATTTTACTTTAAAGGTTGGCCTACATTCCAGTACAACCACTGTCTTTAAATCCATAGGCAACAGAGAGCTCCCACAGCCCGTTCTCTTCTGGCCCTTAACGCAGGGTGATATGATCGACCAGACCCTGAAATAGTTCAGCTGTGAACTTGGATGAGTCAAGGCCTTGAAGCTTCACATCTTAACATCCATTGAGAGAAGTGCTTATATTTTAATATAATGAGATCATGAATAAATGTACAGATACAGCAAAAGACTAGATTAGCAAGGACTTATGAGGAAGAGACTGGATATGCCACTGAAATGAGTTCAGACTTCATTTTGTAGACAAAGGGGATACATTAAAAGATTTTAAGAAACAATACAATAATTATTTATTCAGTTGCTAAGCAAACATGAACTGAGTAACTGCTGTGTGCCAGGCACTGAGGATGAATAAAACAGCCCTCAACTCCAAGTAGTATGCAGTTTAGTAGAGAAAGACTCTACTAAACAAATAAGTGCAATTCAGTAATGATAGTGCTATAGTAGCATCTTATTTTATGTTTATTAAGGAATAAGAAAGAGGCATGAGGAATTGGTCAATTTAAGCCAAATGTTTAAGTAAGAGGTTTAAGAAAAACAAGCTAAAAAGACGAGGCTGATAAGATGACTTTTGAAAGATCAGTGAGAGCTCATTATGTGAAAGACCAGGGAAAGGCTATCTGGAGTACAGGGAAAAACATGATCAGGGGCATGGAGACATCAGTCAGCTGGTTTGTTTGGGAAACTGTAAGTAGCTGAACATATCCAGGGTGCAGGGGTGAGTAGGTGGGGTGGGAAGCAGCTACACGGTCAGGTAATTATCTTAGAGTTCACACAGTGGGGTTTTGGGTCTGACAGCAGTGTGGAGAACAGGTTGAGGTTGGAGTCAAAGAGTTAGTTTAGAGATCATCATTCCAGATAGGTCAAGGAGAAAAATATTTGCAAAAGATATATCTAATAAAGAACTGTTATTCAGAATATACAAAGATCTCTTAAAACATAACAATAAGAAAACAACCTGATTAGCAAATAGGCCAAAGACTCTAATAGGCACCTCATCAAAGTAGATACACACATTGGAAATAAGCATTTGAAAATATGCTCCACATCATATGTCATCAGGTAAACACAGATTAAAACAACAAGATACCACTGCACACCCATTAGAATGGCCAAAATTCAAAACATTGACAATACCAATTGCTGTCAAGGATGTGGAGCAACAAGAACTCTGATTCATTGCTAATGGGAATGTAAAATGGTACTGTCATTTTGGAAGCCAGTTTGGCAGTTTCTTGAAAAACTAAACTTACTCCTACCATATGATTCAGCAATTGCATTTCTTTACCCAAAGGAGTTGAAAACTTACATCAATATAAACACCTGCACACAGACAAACATTTAAAGTAGCTTTATTCATAATTGCCCAAACTTGGAAATATAGCCAAGATGTCCTATAATAAGTACATAGATAAAAGAAACTATGATATATCCAGACAAAAAAAAACCACAATTTAGTGCTAAAAATCCATGAGAACACATGAGGAAAACTTTAATGCATTTTACTAAGTGAAAGAAGTCAATCTGAAAAGGCTATATATTGTATAATTTCAATTACATGACATGGTGATAGTAGGGGGATGCAGATAAATAGGCAGAACACAGAAAACTTTTAGGGCAAAGAAACTACTCTTTGTGATAGTATAATGGTGAATACATATCATTATGCCTTTGTCCAAACCCATAGAATCTACAAAACTAAGAGTAAACTGTAATGTAAACTATGAACTTTAAGTGATAAGGAAGTGTCATTATAGGTTCTTTTATTGTAACAAATGCACCACTCTGGTGCAGGGTGTTAATAATGGGAGAGCTTTTGCATACATGGGGAGCATATGGGAAATCTTTGTACCTTCTGCTAAATTTTTCTATGAACCTAAAACTGCTATAAAAAGCTAAAGTCTATTAAAAAAGATGATGCCTAAACCAAGCAATAGTAATGAAGATGGAGCGGAATCTTCAGATATCAAACAGTTAAGGCTGTAGACATGACATGAGGATGAGGAAGGGGGAGTTTCCTAAATAGACACTGAATTCTGACCTGGATAACCAAGTGGCTGATGAGTGTCTATTACTTTAATTTTTGTTGCTGGGACTGTAACAGCATTTCTTCATATCACCACAGACTATTGCATCATTACAATTTAAAAATAAAAAATAGTTTTATGCATTTGTGGTTTTATAAAGTAGTTTCATAGATGCATCTCATTAGTCTTCACAACATCCAAGCACTTAACACAGGGCTTGGCAATCAGCAATCAATTGTTGAATGAATGAATAAATGAATGAATGAACCAATGTACGATGACATTGGGTAGTGATTGAATATTGTGACTGTTATTTAAATCTTGAGTATTGTGTAATCTTAAGTATTATGCTTGTAATTTGGATACAATTTTCATTCAAAGTCCAGTGCTTATTTGGATTGAGCTGCAATTGTCACTTTTTTTTTTAATTCATTTTTACTGTTAGACTTATTGGGGTGACATGTTAGCAAGGATTACATAGGTTTCAGGCATACAGTTCTACAGTGCATTGTCAACTTGATGTATAATTAGTTCACCACCCAGTGTGACTTCTCTTTCCATCACCTTATATTTAGCTCCCCCCCCCCACCGCCCTCCCCTTTCTCCCTTCCCTAACCCACTCGTCCCCAAATAAACATTAAACTATTGATTGTGTCCATGGGTTATTTGTTTGTTTATTTCCTTTTTCTTTGCTTTCAGTTTTATATTCTGCATATGAGTGAAGCCATACAGTTCTTTGCTTTTTCTTTCTGGCTTATTTCACTAAGCATGATGATCTCCAGGTCCATGTTTTGTTGCAAATGGCAATATTTCATCTTTCCTTATAGCTGTGTAATATTCCATTGTGTATTTGTACCACAGCTTCTCTATCCAGTCATCTGTCGCAGGGCACTTTGGTTTTTTCCATGTTTTGGCCACTGTGAACAACAATGCAATGAACATTGGGGTACATAAGTCTTTGCGGACAAAGGTTTTCAAGTTCTTTGGGTAGATCCCCAGAAGGGGGATTGCTGGGTCAAATGGTAACTCCATTCCCAATTTTCTGAGGACCCTCCACACTGCCTTCCACAGTGGTTGTACCAGTTTGCACTCCCACCAGCAGTGTACCAGAGTTCCTTTCTCTCCACAT
>PVJL010006455.1:0-91868 GCA_004026885.1 Lyroderma lyra | reverse complement strand
CCGGAAGGGCTCAGTGAGGCTGTCTCCCACATCCGGAGGAGTTCATGAGAGAGATGGCCGATCCTTAACTACCTGTCACCGGGAGATGGCTCCATATTGCAACCTGTTAACTTGAATACTGCAGGGAAGAAATGGCTGGAACCATTTAAGAAATGTAAGTTCCACTGCTTTCTAAATGTGTGGCTATAGAGAAAGCTTAGAAATCTAGATCATCCGTCCCTCCAGTTGTAAGACATGTTCACTGACACTAATATGTTAATATTAATTTGCTTTATATAAAGTTTTAGAACTAGGACACTAGGATTAGGCCCTCAAATTTAACTATTTGTCACACTGTAGGCTGTTATCTTTTTAATGCATAAATAGTTCTCCATTGTTTTTACATCACACTTGAAAAAACCCATGACAACCCAAGGTCTTAGTGTAGTTCCCGGCCCTACATGGCCAATTATCAATTCCCACCACGTTCCCCTTTGCCCCCTTTACTCTCGACACATCAGCCTTCTTTCCACCCCCAGAACAATCAAGGGTACTCCCAAATAAGAGCCTTTGCAAAGCAATTCTGTGGTATGGAGCGTTCATTTCTACAGTCTTGGTTTGCCTTGTGCTCTCACTCCATTTAGTCCCATCTCCAATGCCATCTGATAAGAGAAGCTTCTGTTAATCAATCTACTTAAAAGAGCAGATATCTATCCCTCTTTAGACCCTGATTTTTGCCTTACTATTTCTTTATAATACTTGACATTACTAGACATTAAATTATTTATATCTCTATTTTTTCCCCTCCATTAAAACAGACGCCTAAAGAGCAGGGACTTTGTAAGTTTTGTTCCTTTAATCCACAGTGTCTAGAATAGAATCTGGCACAGAGTAGGTATTCCAGGTGCTAACCAATAAATACCATGTAATCCCTTTATGGCAAAATATATACATTATGTGAGAATGTGCATTCAGAAGCTTCTGCAGCCATTTGACATTGATACATCACCCAAGTATGGGATGTTGGAGATTATAAAAGTATTAGCCTACGATGAATTGGGGAAAATAAAAAAGCTGGTCCTTCAGTGAGAAAGCTGAAAGTACTATCCTGCCAGCTCTAGTAAGACAATTATTAGATAGATAGTGGAAGGTAAACTTTAGAAATATAGATTTCCATGGTCTGTAATATGTAGAACTATGAACTTGAAAGTGTTAAATATGCTGCTGAATCTTATACCATATGCTATTTTGAAAAGAGGCTTAGTGGTGCTCTTTGGATCTGGGAGACTGTTGCCTTACAACTGTCAAACCGTCTGTCCCCTCATGCATTCCCCATGACATCCTAAGGCAGGAGCTGAGCATGGAGGCCATGGGGGCATAGCATATCTAGGAGACAAAGCTGACCCTCTCTCGGGGATACTGTGCCTCCTTCACTCGCACCCCTCACATCACCCTGTATGGCCCCAGAGGATGGCTGGGTAGTCAATGACGGGTAAGATTCTTCAAGGGAGGAACAACCTAGGACAGGCACAGTCACATAGGGGCCATCAGGAGAGAGCTTGGGCTCCACAGAGGTGAGGCACAGCCCTTCACGCCTTCTGAGGTTAATGATCAACCCCCTGGCTGCCCTGTGTCCCACGCTGCTCCAGTGGTGACCTGAAAGAACAATATTGGTCATGTGCCAACTGAAATGATTTAGGTACTGAGTCTACCCCCTGGGGTGGTTTCGGTACACTGAGTCCTTGGGGCTCTATGTTCTTATAGAGATACGATGCATGTTGAAACACAATGGGGACTTTCAGAAAAAAAAAGGTAGTTTCTTAGGCAACGTTACTCACAGACCATGGAATAACCAGTTTTACTTCCTTGTCTGCCCACCAACAAAACTTAAGCATTCACTCAATCCAGGGCTCTTTGAGTCCTGAGACTGAAGTCCCTTGGTCCCACTTAAAACTTATTTTTGGCTACTGTGTTTCATCACCTTGTGCCGCCCTTCCCGTTCCCTTAATGCCTGTGTCGTGCGGGATGCAACAGGAGACAACATGTCCAACATCTGGGCACGTGGCTCTGATCTATTCAACAAGTACGGTGCGAGGCTTGACAATAGTTCCAGGTTACAGAGCGTATCCACCTGACGAGGGGTTGGCAAGTCGGCATTATGTTTGGGTCCTCTAACAGTCCCCATTGCATAATCACAGCACAGAACGAAAGGGCTTTAGAGTAAAGTTGAGCTCTATTTTCCAGGAACCCAGTTTTTATATTTTGTGGGGTTTTTTTTTGAGAAATAACAACTAACTTTTTATAAGAGCCAGATAGAACTGAACACATGACTCTAAGATATCAAGTGACCATTTAGTCAAAGTTAAACCACTATTAAATGAGTGTCATTCAGTCCACTAAAACATGATGTTGGGTCCATTCAACAGTATCATATTGTGATTGGTAAAGGTACTACACATACATGCTTCCATCAACAATATATAGGATAGTATTATAGTCCAATATGTAATAGACATATTACATATAACAGTTTACCTCTACACATTAAAATGGAAGATGAAAAACAATGGGACAATAAGAGTCTTCAAACAACAATCTAGAGATGTACGTACATAAAACACCCTTCAAAACAATGGCATTACATACTCATTTTCAGACACATAAAAATGTAAAAATGAAGAGAATTTATCAGCTGCAAATCCAAACTAAAATCAAAAATCAATAATCCTTAGGGAGAAGAAATGACATTTCAAAGATGCAGGAACAAATGAAGAGAAGCAGAAATTGTACATATGTGGATAAATGTAAGTGGATATTGACATACAGTAGGGAGCAAATAAAATAATGTTGATACATTTGTAGTGATAAAATAAAATAATAAAATTACTTATTTGATTAAGAACAATGTAATAATAAAAAGAAGAAACAAAGGAATATAGGGACAAATAAAAAATGAAAAAATAGTAAGATGTTAAACCCTCAACTATAAGTATTTGCATTAAATATAAATCAACTAAATACTTCATCTATTATAAAAGACAAAGATTTTTCAGACTGAAAAAACAATTAAAAACCCCCTCACTATTTGCTGCTTATCAGTAACCCATCTTGAATGTAAGATGTCAGAAAGTTTGAAATTAAAAGAATAGGTAAGGATATTCTATATAAACAGTATGCAAAAGATACTAAGCATAAAAGGACTTTTTTATAGTACTAAAAAGTTTCATTCCATTGAGAAGATTTCATAATCATAAACATGCACCTAATTTAGCAAATATATCAAGTAAAAATTGACGAAACTAAAATAAGAAATGAATCCACAATATTAGTAGAAGATTATAACACATCTTTTAGTCACTGAGAATTGGCTGACAAAAAAGTAGGAAAAATTTTTTTAGAAGATCTGAACTGCAGAACTACAAGCGTTGATGTAAATCATAGAGGAGGGATGTCCAAAAACAACCCAGCCATATCCCTCTATTTTTCATATTACATGGCTGCATACTTTCTGGACAGTCCTTGTATGTGAAACATTGCATGGAGTAACAACTGTAGAATATATATTCTTTTCAAGTATATATGGAACATTTATAAATATTGACAAGTACTCATAGGCAGTAAAGAAATTTCAACAAATTTTGAAGGATTACAATCACATGTGGTATGGCATATCAAAACTTTGGGGATGCAATAAAATCATATTTAAAGAAAAATACATAGTCTTAAATTTTTCAAAAAAGAGGCTAGGTTAAATATCAATTTTTTGAGTGTCTATAAAAGTTAGATGAATAGCAAATTAAATCTTAATAGAGGTGATGAAGAAAATATAGAAAACTCTAGGGCCAAGGGCTTCACCAGAAAATTCTACCACAGGCTTGAGATTGACTTAGAGATTCAGTGCAATATGAGTAAAAGTTCCAGAAGATATCTCAATGAACATTGACAACCATTTTCTGGAATTTATAATAGCAATTCAAAGGCCAGCAATGGCTGAGAAAAATCTCAAAGAAGACATAAAGAAAAATACTTACTCTACTAGATTTCAAGACATGCTGAAGCTACCTTAATTAAATAATGTGATATTGGCACAGTGAAAAACAAAGAGAATGAGAACAATGGAACAAAATAGTCTGGTGATAGACACACACATGCAAAGTCATTTAATTTATGATGATGGAGCCATTACAGAGGAGTGAAAAGTGGACAGTCTTTGAATAGATGGTGCCAGGTCCACAGGATATACCTATGGAAGAACAACAGTTGACCTGAAATCACATCATAGATAAAACTAAATTTCAGGTGGATCATTGCCCTAACTATTAAAAGTATAACAATAAAATTTCTAGGAGATAATACAGGAGAATACTTCCAAAGTAAAAGGCAGTTAAATACGTCTTAAACAGGATATAAGAACCAACTATTCATAAGTGAAAACACTGATAAAAATAAAGTTTTACTATGAAAATGTTATATTTATCAAAGATATCGTTAAGAGGATGAAAATGAAAAGGCAAGCCACAAAATACTCCAAGACATTTCCAACATATGAACCATGAGGACATTTGTTCTCAAAATACAGGGTCTGGTAGAAGTAACACCCTTTTTAATATAGTTAAAATATTGTTATGTTTCAGAATTACATGCTTATGATTTTGCAATAAAAGATTTGGTAGAGATTATCAGCTCATAAGAAAGGGCATTACTTCTTCCAGATCCTCTCTACATAAAGCTTCTGCAATTCAAAAAGTAAAAAACAATCAATACGATTTTGAACTGAAGCAGAAACTTAAAGAGGCACTTGTGAAATGAAAATATCCAAAGAGCCATTTATGAAAAATGAAAAAGTGTTAAACCTTAGTAGTCATCAGGAAAACAAAAATTAAAACACAATGAGACAGCCCAGCACCACTGTTAGCATGACTAAAATTATAAAGACTTATAATACCTAGTGCTAATAAGGATGTGGAGCCAACTGGGACTCTTATAATGCAGATGGAATAAAAATTGTACAAACTCTTTGGAAAACTGTTGGCAGTAGCTACTAAATGTGCAGATACAGATGTTCTATAACCCAGTAGTTTTACTCTTATATACCCATCAGAAATTCATACATATGTACTCACAAAAAGGTATAAGAATGTTCATAATAATCCCAAATTACAAACATATCAGATGCTCATCAATAGAAGAATGAACAAATAAATTGTGGTTTTTTCACAAAATAGGATACTATATAGCAGTGAAAATAAGCAAATTCTTGTTACATAAAGCAACATGAATGAATTTCTCAAACATAATGTTGGATGAAGGAAATCAGATATAAAAGAATTTAAAGTATAAGATTTCCTTTATAAAATATTTGAATACAGGTCAAACCAATATGTGGTGTTAGAAGTCAGGATAGGCTCTCTTTAGTAAGAAAGTTGGGGTCACAGGAAGCTTCTGAAATACCAGAGATGTTCTTTATCTTGAATAGTTACATGGGTGGGTTAACACTGTGATAATTTATTGACCTGCATGCAAATGATCTGTGTCCATTTATTTTTACATATATACTTTAATATGTGCTCTGTCATACTTCAATAACATAATTTAATAAATAAAAATTACAGCTTATTACTGAATGTTTTTATTTATTGACAATGAAATGAGCTTAGTAGAGAAAACTTAGTCCTTTCCAGGAAATAGGACTTTCCCATAGAACTGTCCCTTACTTGGTTAAAGATATATAATAGCAAATTCCATTTGACTACCTCTTTTTACTAATTCATTTCAATACTTAACAATATTTACCTAATGATTTTTTAAAAAGCATTAACAATTTCTTATTACTTTTGCCTTTCAAGAACTCTGAGAATTGAGAGTTGCTTCATGATGATAAACTCCAACAGGTGGTGAGTGGTTTCCTTATATGTAACACATTTTGTATAATGCACACATTTTCATCAGTCTCTTGCAATTTCACAGAAAATTATCCTTTACAATCTCTGTTCAGTTTAAGCTATTACATTATATTTGACATATTCCAAAGTTAAATCTTCTATACTTAAATTTAATACAACTGCCTCATAATGTTTTAAATGTTTGTGCTTTAAAATCAGGTGAAACATTAACAACACAAGTCATCAACGCCAAGTATTAATGTCACTTACAATTCTTTAATAAAAAATTTTTCAATCAACACAACCTTTTCTTACCACTTCACAAAATCTAACATTTGGGTAGTTAACTGGGTTGACAGACTGAATTAAAATTTTTCATAGTCTTGTAAAGGTATTTTTTAGAGTAGATAGAAGGTGTTATATCCAAACTACTGTTGAATTTATTCTTCTTTATTAACCTTTTCTAAATTTGACAACTTTAAAACATTTGAGATTTCCATTCTACTTCCATATCTCAAATTAAAAGCATAATACTATTACATAAAATTTCCTGGGATTTTGGAACAATTTAGGACCAATTGCAAAATGCTTTCATGGTGTTCAGCAACTATTAGAATGACAAAAGATAAGTAAGTTTTTAACAAAACAATTTTGTAGTGTTATAAGAACTCCTCTTGGCTAAAACCATTCTGTTATGAAGTTAGTAACTTCCTGTGTTGGGGAACTCAGACCTCAGGAAGCTATGTGTACTATTTTTGGATAGCTTTTAGATTTTCTATTCCAAACTATAAATGCAAATACCTTTCCTCCATTGATCCCAGGTCTACCTCTGGACCCACACTCCTTCTTTCTGACAATACACCAAATACAGTTGACTTATGAACAATGTGGGGGTTAGAAGTGTTGACTCTCAAGCAATGAAAATTCTACATAAAACTTTTGACTCCCCCAAAACTTAACTACTAATAGCCTACTGTTGATCAGAAGCCTTACTGATAACACAGTCAATAAACACATATTTTCCATGTTATAAGTGGTATATACTGTATTCTTACAACAAAATAAGCTAGAAGAAAGTATTATTAAAAAGTCAATATGAAAGAGAAAATATGTTTATAGTACTGTACTGTATTTATCAATACCATAAGTTTATGCTGCCTGTAACAAGATGAATCATCTTGTCAGCACCTACATCAATAGTGTCTTATATAATACAAAACACTGTGTTATATCTATTACTAACATGAGAACAAAAGGGAAAAAAATAATGTGAAAAAGAAATGAATATTTATTTACGATTCTTACATTGATAATAAAGAAGTAGCAATATGATTACTTCATGGTAGCCTAATATAATTGATACAATTGCTTCATGGTATAAGAAAATATCCAAGCTTTTTCCAACATATTCGTTGAAAAATATATGCATATAAGGGCACACACACAATTCAAACTTGTGCTGTTCAAGGGTCCAGTTGCATATAATGTAGCTGTATGTATCCCTCACTCTGTTCAGACTACTTCATAGTTCTTGCCACTATTCTTGGCCTTCTTTACAAACACAGGTGACCCTCATTTGCTGGTACAGGTGACTCTTTTTACAGCTGGATTGGTGACCCCTAGGAAAACTTTCATATCATCTATATCATAAATAAATTCCCACAATCTCAACCTAAACTCTTATGTGCAATTGTGACTGATCACTGAATCTATTGGCCCTGGGCCAACACAATCAGGAAAGACAAGAATATGTGATACTCTGACACATGAAAATGAAAGACTTTTTATTTAAAAACAAATGCATACTCCTCTGAAATGAGCAATGATTTTGGCAAAAGCACAATATTTTCTCATAACACTAAAACTTCAGGGATGGAGGAATGGAAGAGATTTTCAATATAAGGAAAGGATGTGGTGATCATTTTAAGGAAGGGCACTGGTTGATGTAAAAGATTTCAGAAATCGGGAGAACCTGCAAGAATCACTAACTGATACATGTGGTTCTCTTTTCCCCTTCCCCTGTGAGCCAGCCCCCACCTTAGTATAGTCTGACTTGTGACAAGGGAAATTAGGTAATAAGCACCCAGATTGATAATGTTTTCCTTAAAATACGGCATGTAAATAAAATAAAATACATCAAATGAGATCTGAAATATAATATGTAGAGTGATATGAGAGTGTTTTCATCCCCCAAGGGTAACTATATTTATATTATTGGGACCTCAGTTTCATTTGATATTTGGGAGTCATTTGTAAGCATATGTTGAGCTTGGGATCGATTGAGACTCCTGTATCTTTATCATTCAAACTTGTGCTAAGCTAGGTAATCCATGTGTTACTTGTACAATCAACTTAATCAAATCAGAATGTAAGATGCTTTATTTATTACTTAAAAATCCATCTCTTTCATTGATCTCCAGTTCCAAACCTAGAGATAATTGTGAACCTTGCTTCTGTCATCCCACATCATGGTTATGCCTTCTCACTTTGTGTCTTTTGCAAATGTGATCAGCCACATCCCCTAGGCAACGTTTAACAGAATGAAGCAACAACTGTATTGGTTTTGTGCAATGGGGAACAATTTTTTAGCTCTAATTCCAAATACAAAGTAATTCCTTCTGCCATAAAGCATTTAGAACCACCTCTTCCATTATCTCCACATTCTGAGATGGCAGACAGTGGCAAAGATAAAATACAGAGGATGGCAAGGACAAGAATCCTAAACTCAGGTTAGAGGAACAGACAGGTCACCGCCCCCTAGCAGTGACTCCCATTATTCAATAAAGACAGCAGTGAGCATTTTGCAGAGATTGTAGACAGAAATCCACTGACAAAGACGCAGTTCTAAGTGAGGAGAAATACTTTTTTCAAGTCTTAAAATCAAGTGGTCATTGTTCTAAATCTTAGAAGAGCCATTCCAGTGAGATCAACTCAGAGAGTCTTGTGAGACACAGATGTGGCTCAACCAAAAGTCACTGAGCCACTCAGTTCACAGGAGGCAATGGGGGCGGCAGGTGGATGTAGGACCAATTCTGTAGGCCCTTTGCTTTGTCTTATAACGTGTGGCAAAACATACACAGTTCTTATTATTAAAAGGATGACTTTCAAAAACATATTGTTGGTAGTAGCACTACACAGTTATTAGAACTGAGATTCTGGTACTCAAGATTGGGAAAGAGCAGACAAGCAGCAGCTTTACAGATGGTTTTTGCCTGAGGTACATATCTGGCTTAGAGTTTTCTGCCTCACTCTCACTAAGACCTTAATATCTCTTAAATAAATGCAGCCAGTTTGTGCTGCCTTAATTAGTTGCCTGTCTCTGTCCTAAGTCATCCCAAATCCCCTGATTAACACTTTGTTCTCCTATCTTCTGTTTTGATGATAAATATCTAGATGCAATATTTCACCCCTTTTTTGAATTTAAGGAACTTCTTTTTTACCATTAGTACCCTTCTTTTGTTATGTATATTTTCTTAACACCATTGTCAGTGATTTTGTAATCTCATCTAATTTTTTAAATAGTATATTGGTATATAATTCTTCTAGATACTTGAGTTCACTTAAAGGAAATACTTAACTTTCTACAGCCTCTTTATATAACCGTCGTGGTTTTATTCCATTCCATTCTTATCCAGGTTGAACATTTCTCTTCTTGAAACAGAATGCAGAAGTAAAGTAGGCTGTTATGTAATTCTCTTCTGTCATCCTTACCTAGCAATCTCCTTTGCTTCCTGTTCTGAACAGAAAATATAAGGCCTATTTGTTTTCCCAATCAGATTGCAAGTTCCTGCTAGATGAGAATATGTATTTACATGTCTTTTATTTATTTATTTTTACATGTCCTGTGCCCAGTACCATGTTGAGTACGTAAAAAATTCTCAATAAATACTTAATAGCTTGTTTTGTCACTTACATTACAAAAGCTGCTGTCTTAGAGATGTTGGGGAAAAGTCAGATATCTTTGGCTTGTCATCTCACCATCTGTTCTTCACTTTCAGACTCTTTTTTGAAACTTTGCCTAGGCACATAGATGATTCACTTTCTCTCCTATAGTGTTGATGACATTTCCCCAAGTGTTAAACCTCATGTCTGTGGTTGGTTAATCGATTCTTGGATCATATCATCATTCCAGCCTCATGAATCTTGCTATAGAATCCATGTGTCTTTTGTGGGAGTTATAGACTGTGGTCTTCAGAGTATTTCAAAAACTTCTGACATTGGCTCACTGCTAGGAATTAGAATTTGCCAGTTTTCCTATTGTAGTGAAGGGGCCCTCTTAATGTGAGCATTGCTTTTTATCTTTCATTGAGGTAACCAACTGTCATCATGGCCTCTTCAACAGTTATGTCTTTTTCAGGGATTTCTGAGATTTATGAGAAAAGTAGACTAATGCTATGATGAACACTCAGAAGCCAAAATTCTTAACAAGCTTTTATCAACAAGTCATTCATTCTGAAAATTTTGATGAAGGGAGAACTTGAGAGAACATTCTACACTGTCTGAATGAAATAATTAAATCCTGGAGTTGGAAGGAAAGTTGGAAATAATTTAACATATCCCCTTGGGGAGAAATGAGACACAGAGAGATTAAATGATATGTCCAAAGTAGTTTTGTAAGTTGCCAAATGAGAACTAGAAACCAACACGTCCAACAGCAAAATAAGGACTCCTTCTGTGAAACCCTATATGCACTTAGGCTGTTCTTCAAACTATTTGCAGCAGCTGAAGGAATGGCTAGACAAAGTAGAATAGAGCTAATGAGTAGGTTTGGGCTGTAAATTGGACTTTCATAAGTGAAATATCTTCTGGCCTCAGTGAAAGAATTTTTGCTCATTTCTTCTGAGTGGTGAAACCATAGGTTTGTTGGGCTTTGCTGGAGATGGTAATTGATTTGATTGAGTATAATAGTAATGCAAAGAGTGGAACCTGGTGACGCTAAAGCAGGCAGAACGTGATAGAGTTCTGAGTGATTAGGGTGGAGGTTAACTCTCTCATCAACAGGAGAGGCATTGTCATCTTTCAATTATGATAAAATTATAACAAAGGGGAAGAAAAGAATGTGTTGTTTCAAAGGACATCTTTGGAAAAACGTGTATTTCTCAAAAGTAGACTAATTGTAGACATCATCTCTTAGTCCTAGATTAAATCAAGTATAGTTTCCTGAATTGGTGCTTTCCATATTTCTATGTTCTTTGCCCAGGCAATGGTTCTTGTTTGTGACAATGAAATGACATGTAGAACACATGTTTTGGACCTTGCTGATTTGGCTCTGCTCATCAAAGTTCATCTTATGAAGAAGTGACATGACTGATAGGGAATTGTGTAATATTAAAACATTTCAAATTGGCTTTGTTTTCACGTGGTTTGCTAGATTGTGCACCTTTTACATTTTCTGTCAGTTGTCACAGCTGCCTACTATTTTGTTATTTCTATAGCAACTAAAAATTTTGCCCTCCTGTTTTGTGTACCTTACACTGCACAAATGCACGAGCCTCTCAGGAGCAGCATGCAGGAACTTTCAAAAGTTTAATTCTTTCTTGAACATTCATAACAAATCAGCAGCTTTCAAAGACTGCTTTGAAAAAAAAAAGATTACTTTTAATGAAAAGAACTACACATTTACCATCTATTACAAAAATTCTAGCATATGGAGCTTGGAACAAAAAGACAGGACAGAATAAACCAGCATTGTGTTGAATCATAAAAATGTTAGGAGTACAAAAGACACAAAAGATGCAATATTGAAGAAGGATATAAGGTCACAGAGGAGGAAAAAAGTGAAGTACAGTGATAAGAGAAGGTGAAATGTAATTGTCTGTGTACCCAAGGGTAGCCCCCATAGAGGCCTAACGCTCATAATTGCTATCACCTCTTGAAGAGGAACACATACTCTCTAACAGTAAAAGTTGGAAAATCAGAGACATGTAAAAAAAGTAAATTTGTACCACAAAGATATTCTGAATAATTATATACACTGTGTTATATATATAGAAGGAATAATTTCTCAACTTGGAAAATAAATGGTTTTGGAATTAAATGAATGAGTGAGGTATAGGATACATGTTTTTCATTGTCACAGAGGGATAAAAAATTATTATTATCTCTTTATTCTGGTAGTTACATCTGGCTTTTCCTTATGTCATTTATACAGCCAGAACTGCATTTCCTCCCTTCTGAAATCCATCAACTGACCAATCCATTTGAGTAATTTAATCATTGAATTGAACATGTACTCTCTGGGAGCCATATTACAGCCTTGGTGCTAGGTAGTGAGATAAACTCAGCCTAACATGAAATGTAGGTTTTTCTCTTTCTTTCCCAGTGATTTGAGACAATTCTTCTCTAGATAGTTGAGGGTTGATATACTCGGAGTCATACGTGTAAAGTGAGGTACAGCTGTAACCAAGCTTCATCCTGTATGGAGAATAAAAGGAAATATTCAAGAAAAGTATGATATTTGGGGCAGGTTTTCTGGTGGGTAATGTGTGAAAGAATTACATCTTGTACTGTCATTTGCATCTTTCTCTCAACTCTTACTTACGCCTCACTCGAAGAGAGTATTTTTTATATTTTCCTTCTTAGCCAAATGTTGCAATAACTGTGCATTCCTTTTGGTTTTTCTCAGAAACTCTTTTTCTAGGTTGTGTATTCATGTTTCTTCTCTGCCTTGCTATGTGGCTGAGGGGAGAACTTCATAACTTTTTTTTCTAAACTGTACTTGTAGAACTTATTCAGTGGCTGCTCAACACATGGTAAGTTGATTCCCACATGAATTTAATGTGATGAAAAACTGTGTCTCTGCAGATTAACTTGCCTGCTCCCTATTGTGGAAAAAGAAGTGTGTAACCAGATACATTTTATTTTCTACTTCTCTTGACAAAAATCAGAGTGCTTAGTGCCTTGCCCAAATGTTAACAATCTGCTCAGTTCAGTTGCCTGAAAAACACCTATTCCTTCGACTTTCTTCAGATGGTATCTGTTCTGCTTTATCCTTAAATATATGTTCAAAAATAAGTAAGGTACTATTATGTAATTATATATAGTTAAGTTCAAGTGTGAACCCATTTTTCCTACCAAGGATAGAGAGTTCCTGAACACGAGTTTCTCTCTTATGCTGGGGATGCCACACACTTCATAAGATTTATTAGCATTTGCTATATAACTACTCTCTCTTCTTTTGTAGCATCATTTTTTTTATAAAAGTATTTTTATTGTTAGACTTACTGGGTGACATGGGTTATCAAGAGTTACATACGCTCCAGGTGTACAATTCTACAGTGCACCGTCTATTTCTTGCATTATATGTTCCCCACCCAGTGTCAGTTCTCTTTTCATCACCACATATTTGGCTCCCACTCCCTCCTTTCCCACCCCCTCCCTCTTCTCCCACCCCCTCCGCCTTACCCCCAAATAACCCATAAACCATTTTTTTCCTTTATGATAAATTTTTGCATGAGTACACACTTAGGCTCTAGCATATCTTATACTAAAATTAAATGAATAGATAGATAAATAAATAACAGCAAGCTTATTTCACCCACTCACTTCCTCCTCTAATGTCTCATCGTTCAATCTCCATGGGAAAGCTCCTTCACCTGCAATTCTCTTCTCAGTCTGCTCCAGCACGGGTTCTGCTCTCCTCACCCTGCTCTTGTCAAGGGCCCTCTGACCCTCGTCTGCCAACTCCCAAGGTCGCTTTTCTCCTTTTCTCTTAGCACCTCAGCAGCACATGATTCAGTTGATGACGCCTCATTTCTGGACAACTTTCTTTGCTGGATTTTCATGGCAGCACGTTTTGTTGGTTTTCCTTCTATCTCATGGCCATTCCTTAATTTTAAAATGAGTTTTATTGAGGTATAATTCACATACATAAATTTACTCCTTTCAATGTTGAGTTTGATGGCTTTGACAAATATACAAAGTCCTATAACCCTAATCAAAAATCAAGTGATAAAATATTTCCATCAGCCCAAAAGGCTCTCCATTATGTCCCTTGGCAGTCCATTCCCTCTACCTCCCCCAGCCCTTGGCCGTCACTAATCTGATTTCTCTCCTAGTTCTGCCTTTATCAGAAGGTCACAATGACATTAAGTTTTTCACTTAGCACAATGCTTTTGAGAATTATTCATATTGTTGAACCTATTGGTAGTTCACTTCTATTTATTGCTGAAAAAAAGTCCACTGTAGGAATGTACCACCATGTGTTGATCTTTTCACCAGATGATGGATATTTAAATTACAATAAATTTTGATGATTAAGAATAAAATCTTCTCTATACGTTTTTATACACTTATTTGGTGCAAATAGCGTGTGCGCGCGCGCACACACACACACACACACACACACACACACAGTGGTTATCTGGGAATACTACAGCCATAAATGTCTCTATTTTTCACATTACATGGTTGGATACTTTCTGGACAGCCCGTGTGGGGTGGTGGTCGTGGTGGTAAATACTGAGAAAGAGGATTACGAGGTTATATCATGGACATATGTTTCCCTTTATAAGAAATGACTAAATTGCTTTCCATCTTACATTTTCGTCAGCGATGTTTTAGTGTTTTAGTTGTTCCACATTTTCACTAGAACTTGGCATTATCAAGTTGTAAGTTTTAGCCCTTTTAACATTTGTTTAGTGATATTTCATAGTGATTTTACTTCCTATTTCCCCCAAATTAATAACTTTGAATATTTATGTGTGTTATTTGCCATACATATCTATTCTGTAATAGAGTGTTTGTTCAAATATTTTACTGATTTCTTTATCGAGTTTTAGTTTTCTTATTATTGAATTATAAGTCATTTGTATTCTAAATACAAGTTCTCTATTAGATATGGGTTTTAATATTTTTTCTCCAAATCTGTAGAAAGTCTTTTCATTTACTTAACAGTATCTTCTGAAGAGTAGAAGTTACAAATCTTAATTTATCAATTTTATTTTTTATCATTTGTGTTTTGTTGTGTGTTCTATTTAAGAAATCTTTCCCTAATCCAAGATCATAAAGGTTTTCTCATATATTTTCTTATGAAAGTTTTACAAGATTTTATGATCCATTTTTGTATTTAGTGTGATTTCTGTATCCAATGTAAGAGTTAGGTTTATTTTTCCTTTTTCTTTTTTCTACATATGAATGACCAGTTGTTTTACCACCGTTTGTTGAAAAGACTCTTCTTTCCCCACTGAATGGCGATGGCAACATATTAAAAAATCAACATATCTACATAGATGTTTTTGGACTGTCTATTCTGTTCAATGGATCTCTGTGTTTATCCTGACCCCAGTACCACACTGTTTTAATTAATGTGACTTCAATTAACCAGGTAGTATGAATCCCTTTGTTCTTCTCTTTTTAAAATTGCTTTAGCTAATCTAATTGTTCGGCTTATGTATATTTTACAATCACGTTGATTTATTTGAAAAATATTTTTATGATTTTGATTGAGATTGTATTGAATTCATAGATAATTTTGAAAGAATTGTTATCTTAGTAATATAGGCCTTCTGATTGTAGGAGAACTGCTCTGCCAGGGCACCTGGGCAACCTTACACATAGTCACATTGTCCATGCATGCAAAACTCAAGTGTTTAGTGTGTGACGACCTAAGTCTTGGTGGAACTCCCTGCAATTCTCCCTCACATGAACATAGCAGGACAGGCAGTCTTGTGAGCTTCTGTCGTAAGGCTGTGGCTCACTTGCATTGGCACTGTGAGAGTAGATGCTACAAGACAGTTTCTTATCTGCCTCCTTGATTCTGGTGATTCCATCTTCTCCAACCCTTTTGGTACAGCTGAAGGCTATAGCATTGCTTGACTTAAGCCTAGAATTGTTTTCCTAGCAACAGAGCACCCAGCCTCACCTTAGATTTTCTCAATCTATTTGAGTTCATTGTCTTCTAGCTACATCTGTGGCAGAATGACAGAGTCAACGTAGCAGCTACAGTTGCCTTGAGAATGTTTGATATTAATCAATAAACATGGGATAGTTCATCACTTATTTGGGTTTATTGACCTGGTTTCTTGTACTATTGCTAAACTGACATTAGACCTAGTAGTTTTGAAGATATATTCTTTGGGATAGCCTAGTAAGTCAGGTAGTCCGGAAATAAGGTCATTATTAGTTCTTCTGTTTAAATCTATGCCTTTTGTTTCTTTTTGTTTTTTCTTGCCTTATTTCACTAGGACAGGACCTCCAGTACAATGTTAAATAGGAGTGATGAGAATGAACTCATTTGTATTGTTTCCAATTATTAAAAAATTTAGTATTTTGCCATTTTATATATCAACTATAGGTTATTCTTGGCTATCTTTTATCAGGTAAAGAACTTTACTTCTGTTCCTGAACTGAAGATATTAATTTTTAATTGCCATTTGAGGTTGTCTTCTTAAAAATGCTTTTTCTGCATGTGTCAATCATATGATTTTTTTCTTCAGTCTATTGATATGGATGATAACATTTATTTATTTCAAAAATTTGAATCAACCTTTATTTCTGGGGGAAAATAAAACCCAATTGCTCATTCTATATTATACTTTTTATATATTGTAGATTAAATTTATTAATATCTTGGTCAGGATTTTTTCATCTATGTTCATGAATGAAATTGTTTCTATTTTGGTAATATCTTTGTCTAGTTTTAAACATTCTTGAGACATCCTTCTGCTATGGATTTCTAGTATAATTCTATTGTGGTCAAAGAACATACTTTGTATGCTTTTAATTATTTTTACATATTGAAACTTGTTTTATATATAGAAAATGGTCTCTCTTCATGACTATTTCATGTGTAATTAAAAAGAATGTGCATACTATTATTATTAGGTAAATTGCTCTATACATAATTATATTGCTTAATTTTTGTTGTTGTCCCTGTCTATTATGTTCTGCTTTCTGTATATTAATAATTGTTGAATTGATTACTGAGGAAGAGTATCAAAAACTCCAACTATTAATATAACTAAGGTTTTGTCTATTCTTATTTTATTTCTATTAGTTTCTGTTTCATGTATTGGAAAGGTTTTTGTTGGGTACATATATATTAAGGTCATTTTTATATTCACGATACATAGACCCTTCTATCATTATGCAATATCCTTTTTTTAATCTTTGGTAATGTTCTTTGTTCTGAAATCTAAATACTTTTTCTTATAGTTCAGGTTCTTAGATCCCATGTCCTTCTCTCTCTTGCTTTATTCCCTGGTTTTGGTGACTATGGTCTAACAGCTTCCTGAGAAAAATGAAAGATACGTAGAATTTTTTATTTGCTTGTATGAAATAATCATTTTTTCCACATAAAATTCTAGAATTTTTTTCTTCAGCTTTTGATGGTTTGACAATCAAATAATCATTTTTTAGTCTTTCACTCATATAATTTTTCTAGCTTTTGGCACTGCTTTCTTCTTGTAAGACTTTCTCTTTTATTGTTTCATGTTTCTTGGTGCTCTTACTTTTCTGGTGCTCCTTTTTGTGTCTGGATGGCTCTTCCTCCTCTGCATGCAACCTCTTTGGGTCTCTTATTTTCTCCTCTGTAACTCACTAATTATTATCTCTAGGTAATCTCACTAATGTTTATGAATTCAACTTAGAGCTATTTTTTGATGATTTCTAAATACTTGCCTCAGTCCAGACGTTCATCCTATGGTTCAGACTGTTTTACAGGCACTCCTCACTTAACAGCAGAGTCCCATTCCTATCACTAGGTTGTTAAGCAAATTAGTCCATAAGTGAGGAGCTTAACAACAGATGTCTTGTGGTGTGTTGTGGTGCCATGGGTTATGTAGTTTTCAATAGATAAAACGTGACTCCACACTTATAAACAAATATGTTGTTTGTGTGATTGCAAATGCTTCATGTAGTGAATATTAACTGGCTGCAGAAATGAGACAAAGACAGAAAGGGGATTCCCAAGACTCACACAGGCCGAGAAATGAGACTCCCCACTCTAGAGAAGTGGTAGGATGTCTGAGCAGTTGTTAATCAAGCAGGTTGTTAACCGAGGAGTGGCTTTATCCTGACTGATTGACATCTGTATCTTGATGTCCTACAAGCTCTTATAACTCAACATGACCATTTCATACTTCCTCAAAACTTATTTTTGCTCCAGAATTCTTTATTTAGATAAATAATACTATTCTCCATTTAGTATCCTAAATCAGAAATTCTGAAGTACATCTTTATTTCTTATCTCCACAGCCTATCAGTCACCACATCTTATCAATTGTCTCTTCAGTATATTCTTTATATTTCCCTCATCTCATGTGTACTTAGAACAGAGGTAGTTTAATGCAATTAAGCAATTAAAAGCAAAAACATTGGTATCAGTTCATGGTAAATATAGTGGTTTTAACTCTGTAACCTTGGGCAGGTACTTAGCCTCTTCAAACCTCAATAATCTTAGATGTCAAACAGGAATTAGTACAGTATCTGCTTCATAAGGCCATTATAGGCATTAAATACGATGAAGTATGTGAAGAGCTTAGCACATTAACTGTTACATTCTAAGCATTCATCAAATGTTTGCTGATATTTTTATTATTTTAAATACAGAGGGTGCCCCCCCCCAAGTATACACATTTTAAGAAAGGAAAAAATATTCCATTAAAATGATAATACTCAATATATACTGATAACAAAAGATGAATACAAGTCACATTTTGACTTTTGCAATTACAAGAGATGCTCAAAATGGTGGTCACCATCAGCATTCAGACATTTGTGATTACAGAGAACTACTGGTTGAGCAATGATGACCGAAGTGTCCACATGTATCACTATGCATGCCATTTCAATTTCTTCTTGAAGTACTGCCAGTATAGCCAGTTTTTTTATGGTACAACACATTCTTTAAGGTCTCCCACAGGTATAACAAAACTCAAGAGGTGTTAAGTCAGGAGAATGGGCGGGGGGACTCAAAAAACGTTGTTGAATTTCAAATACCACTTCAAAATGATCTTGCACTCCTTGAATGACAACGATGCTTCCATCATTTTCTTTGATTGTCCTGCCTGTCACATGGTGATGCTAGCATTCATTTGATTAATGCCATCTTTTGAAGGAACATTATACTACACGTTGCTACCATAATTCAATTCAACTTCAAAAAACAATACACAGATAACATCGCTTAAAATGTGTATACATGTTTTTGGCACCCAAGTATATTCTTTAGTTGTGCTTTTCAGAGCCTAGTGGTTTGATAGTAGTTATTATTTGCATTTTATAAATAAGAAAATTGAAAGTTGGGAAGATATTAAATAATCTGCCTCTTATTACACATGTAGTTAATGGGTTCAAATAAAATTCTATTCATTTCCAAATTCCAAGCCATAATTGTAATATTTGAATTTAAAATTTTGCACCTAAGAAAAATAAATGGCTTGTATTTTTGGATAAATGTGAAGTAAACCAATTAAATAACTTATTATTAAAGTAGAAAAAGCAAGTGTATTCTTTAAGTGATACGCTAAAACATCTTATGTTGGACTTTAGAGAATACTGTTTTGCATAGACCATGTCTTCAACATCTTTCCAAAAAGTATAATAATGGATTTCCTATGGTTATTTGTATATTGTAAATAGAAACAATACAATATTCAAGCACACACTAATTATTTTCATATTTAAATGGGATTATGGTGTTAAAAAAGAGACAACAGTTCCAAAAGGAAGTCACTTGTTCTAAGGTCATGTCACCAAACCAAGACTTAATACCTAACCCAATGGCAGTTTCAGCCTCTCCCAGAATGTAATCTTTGCCAGTCAGTCCAGACCTTCTTGGTCAACACTAGTGAGGTAATTCACCTGATAATGCTCTTCTGTTCCTCCTAAGTAGGTTGCCTAAACCTGAAGTGATCCACTCTTTCCCACTCTTCCATCTATAAAAGCCTTCCACTTCACACAGCTCCTTGGAATTCCTGTGTATGTGCAGAGTAGGATGGTGCCTCTGGATGGAAAAGGGGCACATACTGAACCCGATAAGCTCAGGGAGGCCTGCACGGTGGGCCTTACAAACTCAGAGACTCAAATCAACCACATGGGATGGTCTGAACATAAAACTTCCTACCTAAAAGCAGGTCATGCTGGGTAGTCACATCCTAGGCCTGTAGCTTCCTTGACAATGGTCAGTCTCTACTTTAAGAAGCCTATACTTTCTGCATCTAAGATAATGGACCTTTAAAATTTCAGATTAATCCCCTTTTCTGGACTCCTCAGGGCACATGCAGCACCAGAACACCCTATTGTTATCTTGTTCCCCAAATATCATCTTTGTGTGATGTCAGTGTTAATTATTAGCTATCCACCCACTAAGGTAAAAGAAGTAGTTGTCTACATTTTACGTGTTATTCAGTCCAAAAATGTCCCTGCTTTGCTTTCTTCCACCCCCTTAATCGACCACCAATGGATTTCATGTGACCCTCCTTGTGTCTCCTTTGATTTTAATGTATAAAATTAGCTGCAAAACTGCCATTCTCCGGAGCATTTTCTTAATCCATTGAGATTTTGCTTCCCAGCAATTGCCATTAGTTTGACTCAAATAAACTCATAAAAATTCTCTCCAGGTTTGGATGTTTCATATATTGAGACACTTAATTCATTAAATGTTCAATAAAGCCAATTAGATATTTTTAATTTACTCGGTTGAATTTTTGTTATTTAACAATAGTAATGTAGTTTAGCTCGAACCCCTAGTGGCTGCCAAAGTTATACAATTTGTGGAATAATTATCTAATTTAATTATTCATCAGAATTAAGGAAGCTGAGTGCATTTTGCGTTATAGTCAGCTCACTACTTTTGCTTCTTTGAAAGTATTTTATCTGTCAATTTGTCTTCTATCTTTTCTAATATTAGATTCCCTTCTCTTTGCCTTCTCTTCAGCTATTTATTTTCTTATGATAGAGTCATTTATCCCTAATTACCTGGAATTATGAAATTTCTGAAAAGGATCCAAAAGTTTTCCTTTGGAGGTTAGTTTGTTGCTTCTCTTATAGCTACTATGGTTCTAGCCCCACCACATTTTCTTTGGGATTTTTCTACACGTTAATGGACTTCCCTAGTTGGTTCAGTAATTAACACTGTTTCTATTCTACAAGTATGACTTTCTTCAACTAACAGATACAAATTTGAGCCTTCTTTTTGTTTGATTTTCTGAAATTATAGGATTCAGAGTTTCTAGATGAGGATATAAAATAAAGTACATATTCATAAAATAGATTTGCCTAAATAGTAATTCTCTTAGGCTTTGATAGAAGTAGGAGTAAATTGACTAAAACAACTTGTTGCTTTGATTATGGGAAGATAGAATCATATGTTCTGGATGAAGAAAGATTGTAGCAGAGTTCAGCAAAACACAGCAAGAAATAAAAGTAACAGGAATTTGGGAAGTATATTTAAATTTCCAAGTTACTAAAAAGATGTTAGGTTATAACTTGCTAATATGTAGAGCTTTTAAGTATCGGACTTTGTTTCTCCATATTAAGACAATGTTTCTTGATGCAAAATAAAGAAATCTAGTTAATTTGGCAATTGCTTTAAAGTTGGCTTAGGCTAGATCAAATTTTTTTCCCCAACAAGCATTTTCACAAGGGCTCATTGGCTTCTGATACAATCTTGCTGTGACACTGTTTCAATGAAACATTTTTTTGAGCCAGATTACATGCAAAATCTATTTCCTGTGAGCATCATGGCTAAGAGACCTCCTCACAAGCCAATCTTCCAGTTAAATGCTCCAAATTACCAGTTAATTGGTCTAGCCTGATGCAACTGGCTTATGCATCTTCCAGATACGAAGTCAGGAGGAAACAGTGCAGATAGCTGCAAATTATCCAGTGGATTTCAAACCATTATATAGCTAATCAAATATTGAACATATTTAGCATTTGCCCAAATGTACCTGAATTGGCAAAACTCACATTTACAGACTGCATATTTTTTCACATTAAACAACATATACAGTGATTAAAAGACCTAATTTATAAAGTCAACATATTAATTGCTAATGTGCTTGGATAGTCATAATAAAATTTTATTTTATTCAATTTATTTTGCATACCATAATGTGTTTCATAAACGAGAACACACCTGTGTCATCAATTATAAAAGAAATATGCATGCAGAACAAAGTAGAGACAATTGATATGGATCACTGGTGGCCAAATTTTATCTGAGTTTTAAGAGGACTATGCCATAAAAATAAAATTTTTAGCCCAATTATTTAGGGCATATTTAAAATGTCTTTGGGTACTTTATCCAGACTTGTAAATGAATGCAAAACTGCTTTATTAAATAACAATATAACTATATAACTTTAATGAAATTGAAAAGAAGACTTATGAATTACAATAGGCCACTCATGCAGAATAATTTATGCACAATACAAGATTCCAATTGGGGACTGATTTAATACTGATGTTAATGAGGTGCCAAGATGAGTGAGTAATAGGGTATAACTCTTTTGTAGCAATTTCCAGGAGAGGGATTTGTTTTTTTGTAATAGAACTTTCTTAGAAATTGGAACAATATTTTTTTGGGGGGTGGAAAGATTCGATTGAAAAGAGAGAAAAGAAAGGATAAAGAGAAATAAAGATGACTAAGGTGGAAACATGCTATCCTATTATCCTGCTTCCTTGTGAAATAAACATTTGTTTGTATAATATAAAATTGTATAATATAAAACATAAAAAGTTGAATAAATGTAAAAATGAAATGAACCCACTTTGTACATTTTTCAAGCTTAAAAAATGTAAACAATAGAAACAATGAAGAATAAACACATTTTGTGTACTTATCTAATTTTAATAATCTTGTGGTCCTTTGATATGTTCTTTTAAAAAATATATCCTCCCAAAATAACAACTTTGAAAGATAGAACTTAATTCATAAGTAAAATAAAAATGTGTTTTATCAGTGCGGTTAATGATATCCTTTTACAAAAATTTATAACAAAAAGAAAATACCATTTCAAGAGATTGGACTTATTAGGTAGAAGTAGTATTTTTAATCTCACGACCATCTTATTTTAGAAAACAGTCTGCAAAGTTATACACCTGATATCTAACTTTTGATGATATTTCACCTGTTCTGGAGACAATACTGACTTGTTGGATATCATTACCTGCTTGTTCCAACTCTACACGATTTATCAAATTTATCAACTACAGAATATCTACAGAACAGAAAAAGCCCTACCTAACTCAGAAGGCTAGATAGATTCATAAAACATAATTTTTATACATTTCTGAAGCTTACTACTAAAATGTCATGGCTGCTGAAAGTTTTGAGACATGGTACAGAGCTTGCCCTTCACCCTATTATTCTAATTCAGGACTCTAACCTGGACCACATTTCTTCTCTCCTGTCATTTGTGCTTGGGATATCCCTTTCTGTGCCTGTCTGAAGATATTCGGTTGTTATTATTCCCTAAGAGTATAAAGAATAAAACATTTAAAATTCATTTTTAAAAATAAAAATGCTTCTTCTGTTTATATAAAAGTTTGCCAGGGCTTGCTGCGTTCTGACACCCTCCTATCTCTCACATCCATGTGTATAAATTACTACTGGATTAATAAGGCTTCGCTGGTGTGAAATCATCAACAGTTCCGTGTTGCCTACTGAAGTGGAGACATATTAGTTTGACAACGATATCCTCTTAAATCTGTCCATTTTCCCTTATTTGTCATGAATTTTCTACTTAGAAATATTTCTCTAGCAAGTCTGATTAATTCACCATATCCGGAAAACAAAACAAAACAAAAAAAAATGAAAAAGTTTCCATTTTTTTTTTTTTGCTTTAGTCATGTCACTCTTTATTCCCTGGTGTCTTTCCATGGAAATTCTAGCTGGCTCTATAAATCTAGATCAAAGTCCACTTCTTCCAGAAAGCTCTACCTAAGTTCCGTGTAAGAAATAATTACTTTCTTTTCTGAATTCCTAAATTAACATTTGTTTCTCTCAGATGATCCAAATCAATACAATATATTTGCATTTAAAATTGTAATAATCACGTGTGAATCTGAAGTTAGTGTGTGAAATGGAAACATTTATCATTGTAGACAACAGCATGGACTTGGGCCAGGCTGCCTGGATTCAAATACCAATTGTGGAAATTTCCAGCTGTTTTTTGGGCAAGTTCTTTGAACACTCTGAGATTGTTTCCCATCTCCAAAAGTGAGATATTAATCATTCCAATTTGAAAAGAATTGATATGTTTAAAACACATAGAATAGTAACTTGCACATAATTCAGGGCTATATGTGTTCACTATTTTATTATCTTATGGCTTTCTTAACAATTATTATTGAACTCCCAGAGGCCAGGACAATAAATTATTTATTCTTGTGTGTAAATCATGTGATCTCAAGTAATATTTCCTGAATAAATGTGTAAGTCCTAAATTCTGGGTTTGACTTTTCTTTGATAAATCTTGTTTCTTGTGAGCTGTCACGAGTTAAAATTATTTGACTGTCTTATGCTTATTTTGTCATCCAAGAAATAGTTATTAAGTACTTGTTATAAGCAAAATATAATGGTTAGAATGAGTGGGAAGCAACACACACCCTTTGGCTTTAAAATACACAATCTTGGTTGATACTGAATCATGCAACGAAAGCAGAAAATGCAGCATTGTGCAAAGAACATGTATTTTTGACTCATAAAGACCTGAATATCCATCTTAGTTCTGCAGCTTCTAAGCTATGATCTAGAGTATTATTTAAGCACTTTAGTTTTCCCATATAAAAAAAAGGAATTCTAATAATATCTAAATGTGGACAAAAATGAGATAATATGTTAAAAGAAAAAAAGCCTGGCATATTCTTTGACACACAATAAACACCAGTTTTCTACCCCAAATTAAATCAAAGAGTTTTTTTTTAAATAGCAAATTTAAGTAATTTAAAAGGCTAACTGGATGTTAAAACAAATTATGAAAGCATGAATGAAGCATGTACCTACATGTTCACTTGTTAATTCATTCAAAAACAATGATTGGGTTTCTACTTTGTACAAGATACTTCAGTACAGAATTAATTGGATTTAGCCTTTACCTCTAAATGGCTTAGAGTGTAAGGCATAAGTTGTGGCCTATGAAGAAATAATTATGATGACTACTATATACGTGTATATTATAGTATGCTTTGAGTTTCCTGAGAAGTGAGAGCGTATTCTTGCCTTGAAGACTATGGAAGGCTCTCTGAGGAATGGTACAAACTAAGTGTACAAGGCAGATAGGATTTTAACAGCTCAGGTTAAAAGTTGTGTAGTTCAGTTAGGAAAAAATAGCACAGATATGGAAAAGCATATCACATGTTTAGCAATTAATAAAAAATCAAGTTTTAGTAGAATATGGGGCATGCTTAGAAAACTTGTATGAGACAAATTCAAAAATAGAAGCTTGGGTTAGTTTTTTGAGGGGGAGAGATTAAGAAATCTGCCTTGAATTCAGCAGGTAAAAGGTGGGGATTGAAGCTGTATTAGCAGAGAAGCAGTACAGGTGACATAATAAGAGCTACACTTACAGAAGTCTAAACCGACGATCGGGAGTTCAGAATAGTTTGGAGAAGTGTCTAGTGATGTGGACAGAAATAGCAAGTTCTGAATTAGGGTGATGATCATGAGAGTAAAAAAGAAAGATCCACTAGAAAAGATTGTCTTTTATCCACACTGTCTTAAGAATACATAAATGTTTGGAAAGAAAAAAATATTGGTAATGGGAGTAATATTTTCAGCACCTATATGTTGGGCATGGGAGGCGCTGGACACAGATGGCACTGGGCACTAAACACATTGATCTCCTTTAATCTTTATAATACAGGCTGAGATAGATTATATTTCCAGGTGAATAAGCAATTAACCTCCTAAGAAGCTGCCAAACTTAGTTGTTTTTAATAAGAGTTTAGTTAGTGTCAACAACTCATATATTAAAGCTAATTAATTAAAGGCCTTCTGTCTAGTGATTGACAACATACAATCAATCTGTTAAGGCAACTAAAATGAACCTGATCTAGATATAAGTAAGCACTCACACCATTTTTTTGTCCAAAATGACCAGACGTCTTTCCTATCCAATATATCATGAAGGTTTCCTTGAAGTTGATGTTAAAGACACTTTGAGGCAGAGTCTCTTTCCGTCCGGAGCTCTGCTTTGTGACTTGATGGCTTCCACGCCTCACTATTCATACTTGATGTTGCTGCACAAGGGTTGCTACTTGACTTAAAGATGGCAGCTTTGTGAGGATTGCCACATTGCCTACAACCGAGGCTTGAGGGCCAAACCCTTTCTTTCCGGAAAATACACACCCCAAAGGAGAGGTTAAAGATGCCTTTTCACTCCTTATATTCTTACATTTCATCAATCACTAACTTTGGGATGGAAGTAGTTGTGTCATGAACTTTCAGGGAAAGTTTTAGGGGATGTAGATGACTTGTGTGAAGTGTGTGAAAGGCCCTGAAAACTATGCACTATTTTACTTGAAGGTTTCAAAGATGCCTTGACAACTGAATTGGTTTTGTTGATGTAAACTTCGTACTCAGGAGTGAAAACCAAAACATGGAAAATTGTATAGAAAGAAGTTTTGAAATATTTTTGGGGGGTCAGCAAGTATTTGTCATGACTGAGGAAATTGGTTTGTCTCCCTCTCCCCTTGCATTGTGACTTCTCACTAATCCTCTTGCCTGGCGTGGATACAATAGGTATAGCCCAAAGGCATCAAGGAATAGGAACTTTGCATTCTGATAAAAACAACAATATTGTGTCTCTCTTTACAGTCTTCCTAAAATAAGTTATTTTCAAACTAAGGGATTAGTACACATTAATACAGTAATGTGCAGTAACATGTTTTCAAAGGTGGTTCTCAATGACCCCCACCTCATGACATCTTTGCCTTTGTGCCGCACCCATCCTTGAATGTGGGTTGGAACTAGTGACTGGCTTTTAAGAAATATGGCAAAAATGATGAAATAGCTTATCCATCATCATAATACAGAAAATTGTGACAAATCTTATGGGACTCTTCCATTGCTTTCTTAAATTGCATTCTTTAATGAAGCAAGTTGCCACATTGGAAAGGTTCATGTTGCAAGGAACTTATGGAATCCCTGGCCAAAAGTTCATAAAGAACAGAAACCCCCAGTCCAACAGCCCAAGAAAAGCTGAATCTTGCCAACAAACATATCAGTAAGCTTTGAAATGGCTTCTTCTCCAGTTGAGCCTTCAGATGAGACTATGGACATAGCCAACACCTTGATTGCAGATATGAGAGTCCCTGAGACAGGGGACCCATATAAACCATGCCCAGAATCCTGACCCTCAGAAACTGTGAAATAATAACGTGTGTTGTTTTAAGCTGCTAATTTTGGGGCCACATATCACATAGCAATGAACTAATATGGAGTATAGTTAATTCATATTCTGAAATTCTAAAAAGATAGATTTCTTTATAATATTATGTTTATAATATTATAAACAGATCTATAACATTATTTAAGAATATAGTAGAAACTTGTAGGTTTGATCCACTTTGGACCCCAAACTTATTATTACTTCTGTGTTGTTTCTTCCAGGAGTGTCTCTATTTATTCTCTCCAAACTTCTACCTTCTCCTTTCTTTAGTATATGCTTGCCAAAGATATTTATTGGACATTTTTTCAAAATCAGGAAGCATTCTAAGTCCTTTGACATTAATTAAAGTATTCTTTACTGAATAAAGAAAGGGCTTACATTAAAATACAATTTTACATTTGAATGTGGGTGTAGAGTTGAGTGAGAGATACGCTATAAACATCATAAAAACATTGATAAAATAAACATCAAACTTGCAAATCAAACACATGTGTGGCTGTGATGTGTGTGAGTGTCTGTCTCTCTGCCTGTCTGTCTCTGTGTCTGTGCTTGTGGTGTTTTGTTTATTTAAGTATTTTTTTCCTCAAGTATCTATGTCTGAAGGTTAGAAATGAAAGGTTGGAGTGAAAGGAGGAAATCTGAATTATCTATAATGGGGCTGAGACAAGTACATTGTTTCATTCTCCAGCCAGGGAACTACCCCCCCCCCAAAAAAAAAAAAAAAAAAAAAGAAACCAAACAAATAAATAAATAAAAATAAATAAAACCAAAAAAGTAATTGGGAAGCAATGATTTATTTTTGAAATCTAACAGTGCCTCTTACTTTCTTAGGCATGGTATTGTACTCTGTATATACTGACTATTTAAAAAAGTCATTCAGAAAATAATAGCCTTTCTCTACAATTTTGTTGTAGTGTAATGCAATTTAATGATTTCCACCTCCTCTAAATAAAGACATCTGTGGCACTATTGGGTCCTTTTCAGTATCAACCTTACAGTCTTACGATATTGATATTTCTTTTAGCAACTTGGAAATTGTTCTCTACCAAAAGCTTGTATTCCCTTAGGAAGCACCACTCTGACAGTGTTCTTTGAGTTGGAAGACTTCAGTCTACCCATTCTTCAGTCCATGTGAACGTGAACATTGGTGTCTTGAAAGCAAGAAGAGTTCATGGGTAGTGGCTGCTATTTTCCTTCCTCAGATAAAAATCTCAACGTTTCTTTCAAGAGGTACAGATTCTTCTGGCCACAAAATCTTATAAATCTCATGTAACTGATCTATTTTTAATTTTCCCTTTATATGTCCCAATTTTAAAGAGAAAGGGAGATTGCAAATGAGTAATTTGCAACATTGTCTCGTATAATACAGTATTTTTTTGGAAAGTGTTTCTTTTGAAGTGTCCAATACAAAATATAAAAGAAATTACAACTCTGTAAATCTGTAAAGTTGTACATAGAAAAGCAGAATAAGGATTGGGAAAAATGCTTCCTCCTTTTTCTCACACCAATACACTGAGACTATGTTTTGTTTCCCAACCAATAGGAATCTGGTTACGTAAAGAGAAAACATACATACTATCACTTAGAATGAAGGTCTTTTGTGGTAAGATGAATATGAAAATTTGATTTCTAGAGAAAGGTATTCATGTTTAATCAGTGAAACAATTATGGAGGCCATACTTCTTGACAAACAAGAATAAATGATAATAGACATATCTTTGTTGTTCAACCTCAATAAATATTCTTCAGCACTCAGTTGGCACCTAATTAACCAATAATTAGAGCCTCAAAGAATATAAATTTACAATTAGTTGCATTAATTAACTCTGTGCCTTAATAATTTGCTCTTACTAGCCTTCTTCATAGAAATTTTACTACATTTATTCCTCTGGCCAAGTGAAATGTCAGGAAGCTAAGAGTTATTAGAGCATTCTAATTGAAATTTGAAAACTAATTAGAATGTGTGTTCCTATTTAGGAATTGCTGAACTAAAAAGTCTGAAGCAAAAATAAATCACTATATTTATACTGTAACTGTCATATATTCTTAAAATTAAATCCAAATGTGAGACTTGATTTACAACATAACCAAAAATATATACCAAAGCACTTTAAACTTTTTCAAAAAAGTTGCGAAGATATTTTTGAAACTAAATAGAAATAAAATCTGCTTTTCCTGGGATAAACTAACAAGTAAAATAGCGAGTAGTAGAATTTTAGCAACATTATATGGAAAATATGGCAACACTGGCCAATATCAGCAATTTCATTCACAGGAATTGCATGGTTTAAACTTTTGCAAAGAAAAACTTGGCCGGCAAAGTAGTCAAACTCTCTCCAGAAATCAACTGACAAAGAAAACACACACACACTCCACACACGACACCCACGCAGAGTTAAGAAAATTCTGGTATCAGTAGGATATCCCCAAACCTTATACAAAGATATATAAGTCAAAAGACAATATTTGAGAATCTGTGACTACTTCAACATATGTCAAAAAATATAGTTATGCACTGCATAACAGCTTTTTGGTCGGTGAACAACCACATGTAAGATGGCATTCCTATAAGATTAGAGTGGAACTGACAAATTTCTATCTAGTGACATTGTAGGTAGGCAACATCAGGTTATTACTCATGTGTTTGTGGTGACACTGGTGTAAACAAACTTACTGTACTGCTAGTCATATAAAAGCATAGTATATACATATGTCTTTTCAAATTAGTGTTTTGAATTTCTTTAGATAAATACCCAGATATTGAATTTCTGAGTGAAAAAGTAGTTCTATTTTTAATTTTTTGAGAAACCTGCATGCTGTTTTCCATATCAGCTGCACCAATTTGCAATCCCATCTATAGTGCACAAGAGTTCCCTTGTTTTCCATATCTTTGCCCAAGCTCCCTACTTGTTGATTTATGGATTCTATATATTCTAACAGAAGAAATCTAAATGAACAAACAAACAAAATAGAAACAGACTCATAGATGCAGAGAACAAACTGGTTGCCAAATGAGAGGGGATTTGGGGGATCGGGTCAAAAAGGTGAAGGGATTAAGTACACACTGGTGATTCCAAAGCAGTCGTTGGCATGTAAAATAGCATAGGAAATACAGTCAATAATACTATAATAACTACACATCGTGCAAGGTGGGTACTAGACCTATGGGGAGATAACTGTAAGTTATATAAATGGCTAACCACCATACTGTGCATCTAAAAGTAAAATAATATTGAATGTCAACTGTAATTGAAAAATAAAAAAATAATTTAAAAAATATAGCACATATAATTTTCTATAGTACCTAATAGTTGATAATGATAATGAATGACTTTACTGGTTTATGCATTTACTATACTATACTTTTTATTGTTATTTTATAGTGTGCTCTTTCTACTTATATAAAAAAGTATTTGCTATAAAACAGTATGCTCTGCTACCCCGGCAGCAGTCTCATACACCTAGTAATAAGATTTTTGCTCAGCGCCGCAGCCTGGGTTCGATTTCTGGCCAGGGAACCACCAAAAAAAAAAGAAAAAGAAATATTTTTAAAGGCAATAAGACATTGAGAAGACACTGATGCAATTCTGGAAGGTTTATAACATCTATCACTATATTAAGAACATTTGTTGGGCTTGGGGTGATGTCACCAAGAAATGTATCAATGACATCTGGAAGAAGACACTCAAGAGGTTCATCTGTGACTTTAAAGGATTTCCAAAGGCTGAGGCGATTGCGAAAGTAACAAGGCTGTGGTTGAGCTGACAAACAACTTCACCCCGGGTGCGGATGAGGATGGCACTGAGGAGATCACGTGGAGCTGAAATAGAAACACTGAAAAAGAGGCAAGAGCCAAGGGAACTGCAGGAGAAGTAAAAGAACAACCCTCTAGAAAATCCACAGTGAAGGGCTTAGGCTTAGCAGAAGCTTTTGCAGACCTCAATGAGCTCCTCAAATGTTTGAAAACATGGACCCCAACAGTGAAGGGGTTTCGTTAATAGAGAGGATATTTATGGTGCATTATCTGCTTACAAGCAAACCTATTGAGCGGGGGAGAGAGAGCGAGTGAGAGAAGGGAAGGGAAGGGAAGGGGAGAGGAGAGGAGAGGAGAGGAGAGGAGAGGAGAGAAGAGAGGGACGAAGGAAGGAAGGAAAAATGGAAACTGAGCAAACCACCATGGACATATTTCTGAAGAGAGTGACAGCTCAGGAAGAGCCTCGGGCAGCCCCTTTGGAAGATATTCCAGAAGAAGGCAGTACTCTCACGAGATGACAACTCCGTGCGTGTTATTGCCTCCGAAGACCATCCAGTGGGCCAACATGTGGAGGGGAGGAGGTATCTGTACAGTAAACGCCAGTTCACATTAACCCCAGGTTTTCCCAACTGCCACTCCTTTATTCATTCATTCTCCACCAAGGCAATGACAGACATTGGAGCCGTGGGATTATCCAGTTGGAGGGATAGATAATAAACAAGTAAAAATGGCTATAATCCAATCATTATAATCCTGCCTTACTCTGCAAACGATACCATCTTAGAGCTTTTCTACCATCACTTGCATGTGTCGATACATTTGTGGCTTTCCATGTGCTACAGGAAAAGTTATGTTATGTTGACTTGGGTAGCATTGACGTCCTATTTTGTCCTCAAAGAGAGTTTTTAGTTCAAAAAAAAACGCTATGTGAAAGCAGGATTGTGGAGTTGCCGTGAGATCAATTACCTGAGATATCTGAAGGGCAGGAGTCAGCTGCCCCCAGGTGAGGGCGACAAGGAGCAGCAGCTATGTGTGTGTACTCCTGTGCTCCTAGAGTCTGAGGGGCAAAGTGAGTGCATGCCTGGGGTACCAAGAGGGCTGCTGGAGGGAGAAACAAGACCTTGTCGGAGAAGCTAGAGGAACCACAGGATGCCTGGGAAGTGAGGGCAACTCAGGGAGGAGAGGAGAGAGCGTGAGCAATCCGCATCCAGAGAACTGCAGGTAAGAGGTCCCTGTCCCAAAGCACAAGGGTGCGGGTGGAGGGGGGACCTCTGAAGAACCCAGGAGGTTGTCAAGACTGTCAATAGGCAGAGGTGACCTGTAACTTTCAGGTCGGACTCGGCCTGTGACACTGTCTCGTCTTCCTCTCTGCACTACATTCTAGATGGATGAAGGACTGGTGAAAAGGAGAGACAGTGCTGCTTGGTGAGGAAAGAGGGAATTCGATTATACTCCCTTTCCCAAGGGCGCCCGGATTTCCCATCTGTGTGAGACCCGAACTCAGGAGCGTGTGTGTGTGTGTGTGTGTGTGTGTGTGTGTGTGTGGTTTCAAGTTTAAAGCACATTCAAATTATTGACTATTACAAGGCACTGGGCATTTAAATGACAGATTTAAGGACCTTGGTGTTTTTTGTTGTTGTTGTTTATTGTTTTGAAATGGTGTCTTTCTTCTTCCATTCTCCTGTATGTATGTCCCCTCCACCTCCATAATGGATTGTCTGACTTTATTCCCGTTACATAGGAGCAGTCGGATTATCTCAGCACACAAGTCTCTTCTCCTGGAAGAACCTAACAGCTGTTGTGCTTAGCTAAATGATGCCCCTGTGGCCTGGAATGGTGAGTACGCCTTCTGAAATACTCAGTTTCTACACTGGCAGCATCTGGTTGATGACAGTTGTGTGTGTACACAGTTAGGAACTGAATTGCTGACACATTAATTTAGTGTGTTATCATGATCAATAGTGATCACTTCAGCAAACTGATCATGCAGTGAATTATATTGATCTTACAGGTAACCAGTGAAAGATTCCATAGGACTGGGTTGCAATCATTTTTTTAAAATATATATAGACATAGGCTGAGCCTCAGTTTTATAAACTCAAAAAAACCCTGCTGCATTTTTAGATCACAAATACTATCCACGAATATTCTAATAAGTATCATGACTTTAATGTTATTTGATTAATGTCATTTAATTTATAATAAAAGAAGTAGTATGAAACTATAACAAAAGATATGATCTCTTTGAATCTGAGCACTTATAATCAACCTATCAATGTAAGCAGCCCTTGAGTCTCACGTGGAACTCTGGAAGAAGGATGTGAGCATATCACTTGGTGAGAATTGCCAAGAATCACTCAGATTCTGGAGAAGTGTTGCATGACTTTGAGCTGACCTTGAAATGTATGGTCTGGCACAAATAGTCATTACACTGAGAACAGCTTGTGTAATGTCTTGATAACAAATGGTATCCAGTAATCTGTTAGCAGTGGATAAGAATTTAAAATATCCAATTTAATTTTAATTCTGGATGGAGAGTGGCCTGGGAGTTTGAAAGGTAGTCACAAAGTTGAATGCTAGGTTGAAGGGAAAAAGACAATGTCTGTGATCTTCTAAGTATACTTAAAGCAGAGATTGGAAATAGGCTGATTGTTGTGATTTAGCTGTGAACAGCTGATGGGCACGAGGGTAGTGCAGTAACTTTCATCAGGTCTCCTGCAAATTCATTGTTGGTCCCTTCTTTCTTAGCTCTGGGGAGCACAGGGAAGTAAACTTATGCTTATCTGGTATATGAAAGGGACACCACACCCTCGTAATGGCAGCGTATTGGAATCTGTGAGCAGTTTGCACCCTTGTTACACAAAGAATCAAAATTTAAATTGGACCCAGGGTAGCATGAGTTAATCTTTATCCCCTGAGTTTCCTAAAAATGTCTAGGCTATTACATGATTGAGTATTTGATTAGTATGGATTTATTCCATAGTATCTGAAAATTTGGTGAGTAAATGATACTACATACAGTAATGGAACTTTATAATTATCTATACAACATGAGTGATATTGACTTATTAAAAAGGAAATGTGAATGGATTAGTAACCATAAGTAAAAAGAAACTGCCAGCTGAACTTGCCTCACCCATAGATAAACTGGGTCATTATTTCTATAAAAGTAGCAATTGATTACTGACAGGGTGTACCCAACTCAAGGGCAGGCACTCTCTGATGTGTCTGAATGAGTATTTAAGAGGGATCCATCCAATTCTCTCTAACATTCCCACTGGAACTAGGGAGTGAGTCAGTCAGGTAGAAGCCAGAAGAGAGAGTAGTCACTAAGTGGTCTAAATTGAGGGTGAAGATCCACAAATTCATGCTATTGAGATCTCTAGAACCACTTTTGGTCTAGAAAGTCCTTCTACTTTAAACTTCCTTGTGGATCAGCCTTATCCTTGGATTTTTAAGGAGAGTGCTAAAGGATCTTGGAAGAATTAGTAGCTAGAAAGACACACCATAAAGATTAAGGCAGAAAGGTGAAAGAAAATATGTTGCTGACCATTCTCTTCTTATAGAACTGTAGTTCTGTGTAAAGGGAACTGCGACTGTCTGACTCAGCATTTCTAAAACTTAGGTTCATAATAAGCCTAGCTTTCCAAGAATCGGCCTAAAATTATAAGACAGATACCCAGAACTAATTTTGCTAGATTTAGCATCTCCTTTGGGCCCTAATATGGTCAACTCTCTCACTTTGCAGACAAGAAGACAGGCATGGATTTTCAAATGTCAAGCCCCAACTGCACCCTGAATATGAGGAAAAACGTGTGTGGCACCAGCATTGCCTTGTTTTGAGTGCTTTTTCAAACCACCAATTTGTTTTTCTTACAGATATTTGCGATCCATATTAGCAGAATCAACTTATCGAATTCTCAGGGACTCATGGATTGGAACTTGACTGTTAGTAGATTTTTCTATTCCACCATGTATCAAAGCTGAAAAGAAATGAAAAAGTGCCAGAAGATACACATTCTCAAACAAATGCCATAAATTAATGTACTTTTCAGTAATATTGGCTTATGACACTAGGAAAGCATAGAGAATGATCTAGAAGACTCAGAATATGCCACAGAAAGTTAAATTGTATGTTAAATTTATAAAAGAATCCTAGACCTTAAAAGAGATTGTTACCAAATGAATGTAAAACTATCATGGGTCAGTGTTATTCTGCTACTGAATCAAAAACAAAGCTAAGCCGAAGTTATTATATTTTAATATTTTAAAACTGCAGTAAAATATTTATAATGGGAATATTCTCTAAATAAGTATCTTCTTATTTTCACTTTCAAGGTATTTCTGTAAATATTCTTAACCAAAATCTATTTTGATTTCTTAATGGTTTGTTATCACAATGGCTTGGCCTATACGCTAAACCTTTTCTTCAATTTCTTTGATTTGTTGTTTTATTTATAATCAGTTTTCACTTGCCCTCTAGGTTTAAATGATTCAGTATATGTAGGTTGACCTCTATCTACCCTCCTCAGGGGCTTATTGAAGGATAGGGGGAAAAAAGCAAGTTTAAATATAATTATAAAAGTTTAACATTGGCATAATGAAGAAACAAGTATAACAGTATTTCAAATTCTCTTTTCTGTACTCATCAAATATTTTTGCATATCCATTTGAAAGAATTATAAGTAAATGAAAACTAAAGTGTGCACAATGAAATAAAAACACATCAAACGTGTGCATTAACTTTTGTTGGGAAAAGAGAATTAATCCCAATTCTTCCTATTTTTCATAGAACGTGCACTCAATCATACTTTCCCGAGAAGGTTTGATGTTGATGTTTTTTGTTTTTTTGTTTTTTTTTAATTCATTTTTATTGTTAGACTTATTGGGGTGACATCTGTTAGCAAGGATTACATAGGTTTCAGGCATACAATTCTACAGTGCATTGTCACCTTGATGTATAATAAGTTCACCACCTAATGTGACTTCTCTTTCCATCACCTTATATTTAGCTTCCCCCCCTCCTCTCCCCCACCTCCCCTTTCTCCCCTCCCTGACCCACTCGTCCCCAAATAAACATTAAACTATTGATTGTGTCCATGGGTTGTTTGTTTGTTCATTTCTTTTTTTCTTTGCTTTCAGTTTTATATTCCGCATATGAGTGAAGTCATGCAGTTCTTTGTTTTTTCTGTCTGGCTTATTTCACTTAGCATGATGATCTCCAGGTTCATCCATTTTGTTGATGTTGAAAAGAACACTTCAAGCATTTCTTCATTCTATTTACTTCCTCCTCCTGGAAGACAAAAGGGTAATTACTCTGATTGGTTAGCATCTGATATTCACTGGGCAATGTCTCTTTCCGTAGTGGATGGGGCATTCTATCAAAAGGAAAAGAAGCTAGGTGTCTCCCTGGTTTTACTGGTGTAACTTCTAGCTCAGTTTTCATAGTGACGAATAACAAGCTTTTGTGTATGTGTAGGTATGTGGTGCAAAGTGTGTGGCACTTGCATACATGAGAGTTACCAATTTCAAAGCAGCACAAACTCTGTTCTAGGCAATGTTCTAAATTTTATTACAAAAATAAAATTATTTAATCCTCACAACTACCCAGTGAGGTAGATACTAATAATATTTCTATTTTACAAATGAAAAAGCTGAGTCAAAGGGATTGGTCCAAGGTCTGAAAGTTAGAGGTTTGCAAAACCTGTTCAGATTTCTAGAAAGAGTATATTAGGGGCTCAGTGAAAACTCTCCCCCCAGAAGATAGATGTTACACTCATAAAACTTAGTAAAACAATCATTAATTATCTCTAGAAATTGATCTGGGTGGGGGGGTGATCTGCAAATATTCTAGGCAATATCAAAATATTAACCCACCTTTAGCTCCTACTCTGTAGGGACAGTCTGGCAGGACAGCTGAGGAAGAACACTCACTTCTGAGCTGTGTGTCATTATCCCTAATGGATTTGAATCCTGGTTCTGTGCTATAGAAAATCTGTACCAGGTTGTGACATTCATTTCTGCCCCAACTCCTCTCCGTAGCAGAAAGGCTCTGCCCAGAGAAAGAAGGAGCAAGCCTCAAAGAATGGCAGAACGCTGCCCTGGCCAAGTTTGAGGACTGAGCTGTATTGAGTGGCTCTACCAGCTGTGGTATTTACATAAAGTCCATCTCAACCACACTTGGACTGAGCTGGCATCTTTATAGTATGCCCAGTGCCATTCAATCCATAAGTATGCCTTTGAAATTACTCCCTGAGGACTCTTTCACTTGGAAAAATCTTGAGAGATCACATTTGTTGACTCTTATTCTAACATTTAGTACATTCCTTATTTTAATGTCAAATCACCATTAAATCTTTCAGATCAAGACAAATGAAATCATTATATATTAACTCACATAAGTAGACAAGAGCTTCATAAAGTAGAACAAAAAAAGGGAAACACTGATTAGGCTTAAGGTATCCTTTTCTTAAAATGAATGCAGTATTTTGAATTAAAAGAGCCTGATTGTGCCACTCGGTAAAGAATTAACTGATCTCCTCCTTATAATTAATTTAGGTTTAATGGGTTGGTAACACAGTCATTGTGGTATTAGAAAAGAATTACATATTTGTTTATATTTGATGCAAACTTATTTAATGGCTATAAGTTATCTTAGCCAGTTCCAACAGTTTTTCGTAACTATTTTAACTTTGGGTGAACTAACAGATGTTAACTTTTTCATGGCATCACAATTAACAGTAACCTTAAATAGCAGTAAAAATATCACAAGATATTTTGTCACTGTTTTGTCACTAAACTCTTTACATTATCATTTTGAAAGTCACAATCTGTCTCTATTCTTAAATAATACACACACACACACACACACACACACACAAAACCAACCAAACAAATAGCAAACTGGCACAGGGTTTTCATTACAGGAAGTTTTAAGCATTACATGTTTCCATTTCTTTCAATGATGTAAAGTTTATCTCTTGGAAAGGGACAAATAAATGTCTGCGTGATTCACTTGCAAAAAAAGTTAAAAGTAACAAATGTTATTCTCATTTTATCTTAAAATAAAGAAAAATCACCATCAAGTAATATAAGTGCCCAAGAATTCCAGATATAAAGAAGGTTTTTAAAACACATAGCATATCTTTGGATGTTTAGTGTTGCAAAATACCTCAGTTTTCCCAAAACTAAACTACAATCTCCTTCGATATCACAAGATGATTTTCATGGGTCTTCATAAGTTGGTTCCAAAATTTATCTTAAAAAGAACATGTGTGAGAACAGAAGAAAAGCTGGGATTAGAAGAGCAAACGATGAACATTTTTGTTTTTGTTTTGTTTTGTCACATAAGAAAACATACTGAAAGCTAGATTTAAAATAATAACATGGATTAGTGAAGAAACATGTAGCCAGAATGATGCATCTGAATATAAGTGATAACGATGACATTCAAATTACTAGGCAAAGAATTGACAATTTCACAAATGAGGTTGGGGAAACTGATTATTCATACGAAAACAAAAAAAAAATAGGAATGTTGTGTACTATATGTAAAATAAAGTCTACATAGAAGAAATACATATAAACACCTCAAATTATAAATGTATTGGAGGAAACTGAAAAAACAATTCCATAACATCAGGGAAGGTAAAGATCTTTGAAAACAAAACATAAATGAAAAATCACAATAAAATACTGATACAGTTGTGTGCATATACTTTAAAATTTTCTGCATGATAAAATCTTTCATAAATAATTTTAGAAGCAAAATGTCAAAAAATGAGAAAATGTTTTCAACTTACATAAAATATACAAAGAATATATAAAGATTACATATCAATAAGAAAAACCATATTGTATAAAAAGGAAATGGGCAAACACATGAGAAGGAAATTAACAAAATAGCCATTAGAAGAAGAAATTATCTAGTCAACACAGAAGAAGATTCTCCACTCCATTCATCAGAGCAATGCAAAATATAACAAAAAAATATTATGTTGTTTTAGCAAAAGTTAAAAAGACAATTTCTACTGATAAAATGGAAAGTCTAAACTCGAGGCTGAGCTGTCATGTCACAGTGCACTACACCTTTCTCTCATATTGTTTTTCATAATAAGTGTGATGATGTGATCATCACCTATCTCCCCCACTGAACAATAAGCTTTGTTCTCCATGGTTCAACATCTTTGCTCAGTGTATGGTAAATATGAACATTGGTTGGATGAATAAGTATAGAAAGAAATAAAGGAGGGAAGACTGGTACGTGTATGCAGATAGCTGCATTTGATATTTGCATCTAATCATATTTGTGCATTTTATCCTCAGTTCTCCATCAAAGGAATTCAAATTCAAGGTCTTCCTAGAAAATTTCTTTGACATTAAGAAAATGAGATTAATTAGACATTTTGTTTAGATTATTTTCTTTATTTTATTACAACAATGCAACCATTTATAACCATACTATACCAAATGTCATTTATTGAGCTATGGGTCTGTTTTTGTTGCTATTTCATTAAATCCTGGGACAGAAAAACAGATATTATTGTCCTCACACAACCTTCAGCTAGCAGAAGGTATTTTCTCCATTTTGCAGATGAAGTCACCTTTTCACAATCATATAATAATAGAAGTGGGTATCTCATCAGTTTAGGATGTTAAAATAAGATACCACGAGATGGGTGGCTTAAAAATAAACATTTATTTCTCACAGTTCTGAAGGTTGGAAGTCAGAGATCAAAGCACCAGCAGACCAGTTTCTGGTGAGGACATGCTTTCTGGATTATGGAGAGCTGTTCTCCTGTTGAATCCTCATGTACCCGAGAGAGAGGACTAGCAGTCTTATATCTGTTTATGAGGATACCAATCCCATTCATGCTGACTCCACCCTCATTAACCAATTACCTTCCGAAGTCCTCTCCTCCCACTACCATCACATTGGGAATTAAGCTTCAGTGTAGGATTTCGGAGGATCACAAACGTTCTGTAATAACAGTAGGATTTGTCCAATGTCTCCCTGCCACCCCCAACCTTTCCCATCACAAGACTTCACAATATAAACAGATTTGGATTATATTACCAGGTAAATTAGGCCCAACCTTAAATGTCAAAATTTATATTCATTAATACAATGTTTTTGTTAGTGTTTCTAATTTGCTCAGGATGCCTAACAGAGGCCATATTTTCTTAACAGTTATAAAGAGATCTACAACCCAAAAGTAAATTGTGTTGTTGATGCCTTAAAATTTTCAGTTGCACATCTGTAACCTTAGCAACTGGTGATGGTTAACCATTGTGCTTCGCTATAGCTTGTGTAGTGGCCCCTCTCAGTCTCACCTATTAACTTTATTCACTGCTGTGATAGTCAATTTGTGCACAGGTGTTGACCAGTTTTGTAGCGCTATTATAGTTCACCTTTCCCTTTCTCCACTGAAACTCCTGTGACACCAAGGTACGGGGCACTTATGGGATCCTTTTGGACACTCAATCCTGGATAACTCAGAAGTGTGGGGTTTAACTCCTGAAGGCCCACCTTACTGAGCTGATGAATAAGTGATTCTGGCTTTGGTCCCCCAGGAAGAAATTCCAAGGATATATTTCATAAGTCTATCACAAGATCCTAGTGGAATTGAGCACCAGTGGGCTTCAGCAATGGCCAACAGGATAATGCACCCTTTTATTGTCTTCCTCTTCCTCTATATTCTACTTTCCTGGTACCTCATTGTTGTTCCCTGGAATGACTTCCCAAATGCACTACCTGCATGGAAGCCTTCCAGATTCTGACCCCAAAATATGGCAATGTGGGCAGGGTGGGGAAAGGTTTTTGGCTGCTGGAGGAGATGCCTAAATAATTACATAACTATTACTGCTTTGGAACCTAATTCCGTGATGTGTTCTCAGCTCCAATCAGAAAAATTCTATGTTTAGTGTTGATTCTTTATTTTTTCATTGGCTTCTATATTTTGTTAAGAAATAAATGTCATTTTCTTTTCTCTTTTACTTTATACAGATCATTAGCCTCATACATAAAATCCCTAAAGATGAGATTATGGAAAGTACATAAGGAGCAAGACTGTAGTCATCAGAATGCCTGAATGGCTTTAAATAGTAGCATAAGGAATGTGAGATTTATCTCTATGTAATAGAAAACAAACAATTGTTTTATAGAAGTGGAGTAACTTTTTAATAGCCACATTTAATTATACTAACCCGCTGGTGATGTTGAAAGTGAATTGATTTAATGATAAGTCCAGACATCATCTATTTTCGATGCAAGGGATGAGCCCTCTAATTTCGGTTTTAGTTTCTGATGTAAAAGTACATAGCATATAAACTAACGTCATACCCAATTTGGAGGTAATGTAAGTATTTAGTTAAATGTTCCTTTGCTTGTGCATAGTTTTTATATCTTTTGTTTTATATAACATATATTTGTCAGTTACATTAGTGCCTTTTTTCATTAAACTTACCATGTAGATTCTCTTTGCATAATATTTAAGTGGTTAACTTGCACAGAGAGCTAAGCTAACAGTATTGTAATAATTATAGTATTTGTAATCGTAATGATTTTTTAATGTATACTGATCATTTTTCACATTTAGGTTTGTTGCCTAAAATTCAAAGGCAAATTATATTAGGAACTTCAATAAGCAAACATTATTTTAGCATGATTCTTAAATAGATCCTCTTATTTTCTGAGACTTAAGAGCTAAGATGCTAAGCCCGGTATGCTAAATATTGTATTCTGTACTCCATTTGGACTTTGATTTGGATTTAAAATTCAAAATCACTTCCATCATTTCTATCCTTGTGAGTGTGTGCCCATGGGGATATTAAAATAGAGAAAGAGCTACTTGGAGAGATGAAATGATTGAATTTGATGCCTAAGGCCAGAAACCTCATTTTGCTTATGTTAATATGTAGGACTTTCTGTACTCCAATTCATGGCTAGTAAATGCTTCTTTTTGATTTTGTAAAATTCAGCATCATATATCCTGGTTGAGAACCTTATTTCTTTTGTTGCAAATTGTGCTAAAAACCAATCTCCCTCTAGTTTCTGTTAGTATAGCCCAATTATGAAATGGTTACACATGATTATAGAATATCTAAACCTATGCATTGCTTTCTCTAATGCCACTTTATTTAAGATTGCAGATTGAAGCTATTGTAATATATGTGAATCATTAATTAGCACAGAGAAAGAATATAAAGATGAAATTGTAAGACCTGGGAGGCACTTTAAAAGAAGACTTTTAATAAATATCTAGCAGGATATAATCCTCTTCAAAGTGCAAATATACTCAGTGTCCCACTATGACAAGGTGATACTAGCAAAACAACATTTGTTTATGTTATCATTAAATTAGCTAGTTAATTCATCCATTTAAACAAATCTTTATTGGACAACACCTTCTTAACATTCCAAGATGAAAAATACAGGCCTAAGGTAGCTCAGACCATAAAGTGGGGCTGGGAGAAGAGAAGAGCAATTTACAAATACACAATTGTAATTCAAAATAGTAAATGCTGTAATTAATATGCTTACAAGTGGTTATTTAAATATAAAGAATAGAATACATGCCTGAGTCAATCATAAATAAAGATTTCCAAAGAGAGAAGGCACATGTGGAACAGTCCATTAGCAAAGAGTTGGGGTCACGTCATCACAGGCAGAAAGAGAATAGTGTGTGTGCAGGCTAAGATTCTTACAGAGCAAGCTCTGCTATGGGGAGCAAGAGAAGGTGATGTCCAGGGCAGAAGCTTGGAGTAACGAGGCAGGGGATGACCGCAGATAGGTGGGGTAGGTATGTGTCATGTGAGCCCTTATGTATCTTGCTAAAGTGTTTAGGTACATAAGTAGAGGACTGATTTAACGAGAGGTGTGTTTTGAAAAAATAACTGATGGGACAATGTGTAAATAACTGGTGATGAGTATAATAAGGCTGAAGCAATTGTCTAGTTGAGACTGAATTTGAACTAAGTTTCAATTTGTGCTAAGTTTCTGGCAGTGAAATTGTAGTGGTGGCAGTCTTAGCTGGGCTTCCTAATAATGAATTACGGGAAATGAGGAAAAAAGAAGAGTCAGAGGTGGTGACTGGCATTCCCCTACTGGTGGTATTATTGCTATCAATGGAGGCATGACATAATGTAGGAGAAAATTTGGGGAATAATGAGATTTGGATTTCAAAATTTTACGTGTGTTGTTTCTAAATTTCTTTAACAGACTTAAAATTGTGCAAAGTAATAATTATGTATTTTTGAGTTTCTAACAAAATTATATATATATATATATAATATACATATATAATATATATAATATATATAGTTTGTAAAATTAATTTTGTGAACTCATCCTAGAAAAGGTGTTACATACCTCATTACTCCATATCATTGCAGTCACCTTTGAAGTACTCCCCTTGGGATGCTATGCACCGACACCAGCGCCTCATCTACCCTTCAAAGCAGTTTTGGAACTTCTTTTCTGTAATGGCCGTCAGAGCTGTCGTCTTGCTCAAAATCTGTCAATTAAGTTTGCAAACTTGTCACTGTGCACTTACATTGGCAGTATTGTACAAACAACTCGGTAAGGTGTCATAACCTTGGTATATCTGTGTTTCACAGCTGTGTTCATGTCAACATGTGGTTGTGTCTTGCTGAATGGCATTCAGTATTGTTGTTGTGTGTTTTTGTGTGCCATCACAAGAGTGTCAGAGCCTGATTTAGAGCAACGAACAAATGTTAAATTTCTTGTCAAATTTGGCAGGAGTGGAAGTAAAATTAAGGACATGTTAGTCCAAGTTTCTGGGGATAATGCCATGAAGAAAACTGCAGTATACAAAGGGATCAAATGTGTTTCTGAGGGGAGAGAAGGCATCACTGATGAAGAGAGCTCAAGGTGGCCAGTAATGAGCAGAACTGACAAAAACATTGCAAAAATTCATTGAATTGTGCATCAAAATCATCAGCTGACTATGAGAAGCATAGCAGACCAAGTAAACATTGATAGAGAAACAATTAGGAAAATCTTAACTAAATATCTTGGCATGAGAAAGGTGTGTGCAGAAATGGTCCTGAAGGAGCTCACTGATGAACAAAAGCAAAGGAGAGTTGAAGTTTGCCAGACATTTTGGAGAGGCAATATGATGTTTTGGCCCTGTTATCATTGGTGATGAAACATGAATGTACCAACACAACCCTGAAACAAAGCATCCAAGTGCACAATGGAAGTCAGCCAATTCTTCAGGACCAAAAATGTTCTGTTGGTTCAAATCAAGTTCAAATGATTTTGCTAAACATTTTTTATATCAGAAGTATTGTGTGTTATGAATTTGTACCAAGTGGACAAACAGTCAACCAAGTTTACTATTTGGAAGTGCCAAAATGGTTGAGTGAAAACTACCTGAACTTTTCGCTAACAACTCATGGCTCTTGCCATCATGACAATGTATCAGCTCACATGGCACTATCCGTGAGGGAGTTTTTGGCCAGTACACAAATAACTGATCTGACCCCTAATGGCTTTTTCTTTACCTGAAGATAAAAGAAATATTGAAAGGAAGACATTTGATTGACACTCAGGACATCAAGGGTAATATAATGACAGCTCTGATGGTCATTCCAGAAAAAGAGTTCCAAAATTGCTTTAAGGGTGGACTAGGCACTGGAATCAGTGTATAGCTGCCCAAGCAGAGTACTTTGAAGGTGACTGCAGTAATATTCAGCAATGATTTATGTAGCACTTTTTCTAGGGTGACTTTGCAAACTTACTTATTGAACTACATGGTAAGTTCTAAAGCAACCACTAAAAAAATAATTTTAAAACAATAATTAAAAGAATTAAAATGTTACACTAGACAATATTCACTTAATGCAAAAAAATACAGTAAAAGAGAACTAGAGTACAAAACAAAACTAAAACATGTAGGAAAAAAGTAAAATGAAAGATGTAAATTCAACAATATCAAAAATAATATGAAATGTGAATAGATTCTAGCGAAAGGCAGAGATTGTCAGACTGCATTAAAAAAAACAATATCTAACTATATATTCTGCATAGAAAGCACATTTTAGATTCAAAGATACAAATAAGTTAAATTAAAGGGATGTAAAACAACATACCATGCAAGTCGTAACCTTAAGAAAGCTGGAATGATTATGGTAATATCAGGAAATATAGACTTTAAAATAAAAATGTTAGTAGAAATAATAAGAGACCTTTTATATTAATCACAGTCAGTCCATTCATCAGAAAAGACTATATTCTAGATCATAAAATATGTCTTAATAAATTTAAGGGGATTGAAATAATAGAAACAACAGTTTTGACCACAAAAGAATTAATGAAAAAATTAAGGATAGAAGGATATTAGAAAGTACTCAAACATTTGCAAATGAAGCCACAGCTAATGCATAATCCATGGATTACAGAAGAAATGTCAGTATGCATAACAAAACATTTTTAAATTTCCTGTATCTACAGTTTCATGTCTGTCATCAATTTTGAAAAACTCTAATCTATTATTATTTTAATTATTTCTTCTGCTCCTTTCTCATATGAAAATGTATCCTATCATGACCCATTTTCAATGCAAAATTACAAGCCATGATAAAAGGAAAAGTACAAATACAGTCTAAATAGACAAATCAAGCATTAAAATGAGACTCAGATACATCACAAATTTTGGAATTAGCAGATAGGAAATTTATTAATTGTATTAAACATATGATTAAAATGTTAACAATTCTAATGGAAAAAGTTAACAACATGGAAGAACAGATATGTAATATAAACAAAGAGATGAAAATGCTAAGAAATGATAAAAAAGAAATGCTAAGAAACAAAAACACTAAGATAAATAAAGATCATCTTTATGGGCTCATCAATTGACTTGAACACAGCCAAAGAAACAATCAGTGAATTTGAAGACCTGTCAATAGAAAATCCCCAAATTATAATGCAAAAATACAAAGAATGAAAACATACAAAAAAACAATATACAAGAACTATGAGATAATTGCAAGAGGTGTAGTGTACATATAATTGAAATATCAGGAGAAGAGAGAAGAAAGCAGAATAAATAATTGAAATAATAATGGATAGAATTTTCCAAAATTAATGACATGCATGAAACTGTAGATCTAGGAAATTCAAAGAATACCTAGCAGGATAAATACAATATATACCCAAATATATCTGGGTCTATCATATTGAAACTGCAAAAACCAAAGACAAAGAGAAAACATGAAAAGAAGTAGAGAAAAAAAACACCCTACCTATAAAACAAAAAGATAACAATTACATTGGACTTCTCATCAGAAATTATATAAGCCAGAAGATAGGTGAGTAAAAAAGTGTTTTTAAGAAAACTATCTAGAATTCTGTACAAAATTAAATTATTCTTCAATTGTGTAGGAGAAATAAAAATGTTCTCAAATAGAAACTGAGAGAATACTTTGTCAATAAATCTATCCTGCAAGAAATATTAAAAGAAGTTCTGGGAGAAAGAAAACAATATAGGTCAGACGCTTAGGTCTATATAAAGAAAGTATCAAATAAGGAATGAGTGAAGGTAAAATAAGATAATAATTTTTATATTTTTCTTATTCTTAATTGATCTAATTGATAACTGTTTTTTCAAAATAACAATGGTAAAAATGCATTGGGTGATTATAATATATGGCTAAGGAAAACGAATGACAGGAGTGTTTAAGGGACGAAGGGGCAAATTGGGAATATAATATTATAAGGTATCTGCATTACCCATGAAATGGTATAGTGTTATTTGAGAGTGGACAGGTGTATTGCAAACTCTAGTAAACAACTACATTAAAAAAAAAAAGAAATGTGATTGATATGCTAAGAGAGGAGAGAAAATGAAGTTTGCATTTTACTAAGTAAATACTTAGTTAAAATCAAAGAAGATGGAAAAGGAGTCAAAAAGAAAAAGAAAAAATAAGCACATCAAATATAAAACAGTTACACATGGTAGATACTTATCCAAATACATCAATAACCACTTTGAATGTTAATGGTCTAAATATAAATAAATAAATAAATAAAAGATAGAGACTGTCGGAGTGTATAGAAAAACAAAACCCTACCATCTTGCCTCAGGAAATGCTTGTGCAATATAGACACAGATATCATGTCTATAATTGAATGTCTATATTAGAAAAAAATCTAAAATTAACAACAGAAGTTTCCAACTTAGAAAATGAAAGAAGAGTAATTTAAACCTAAAGTAAACAGAAGAAAATAAATATTAGATCAGATATTAATGAAATTGAAAATAAAAAATCAATGGGCATAAATCAAAGAAACTTTCAGCTGTTTTTTAAAAAAATCTATATAATTGCTATATTTCTAATTAGACTAATCAACCAAAAAAAAAAAAGCACAAATTGGTAATATCAGACATAAAAGAGGTTTGACCATTACTGATTCTATGGACATCAATAGAGTAATAAAGGAATATTATGAACAACTACATGCTCCTGAATTTGATAATTTAGATGAAATGGATCAATTTCTTGAAAGATACAAACTACAAAGATTAATGGAAGGAGAACTTTATAATTAAATTATTTTATAGCTGTTAAAAAAGTGAATTAGAAAAAAATATCTTGCCAAAATGGAATTGTCAGGCTCAAATATGTTCACTGGTGAATTCTACCAAATATTTAAAGAAGAAATGATACCAATTCGCTATAAGGTCTTTCAGACAATCCAAGATGACAACATTCTAACTCATTCTATGAAGCCATCATTACCCTAATAATAAAACTAAATAAAGATATTATGAGAAAATAAAACTATAGATTAAAACCTTTTAAGAATATAGATGCAAAAATCCTCAACAAAAAAATACAGCAAATAAAAACAATGCCATATAAAATTACATGCCATCAAAGAGGATTTATTCCATGCTTGTAAGGCTGGTTCAACATTTGAAAATTGGTTAATGTAATCCACCATATCAATAGGCTACAGAAGAAAAAAAAATATCATATGTTCATATCAGTTAATGAAAAAATAGTATGTGATATAAGGAAACATCCATTTATTTTAAAAATCCTCAACAAATTAGGGATGGAGGGCAACTTTCTCAACTTGATAAAGAACATCTATACAAAAACCTACAGCCAACATATGATTCATTCTTAATGGTGAGAAACTGTATGCTTTCTTCCAAAGATCAGGAAAAAGGCATAGAGATCACCTCTCACTAGTTCTCTTGAACATCAGACTAAAAGTCTCAGCTAGTACAATAAGACAAGAAAATGAAATAAAAGGTATACAGTTTGGGTAAAAAGAAATAAAACTGTTTTTGTTCACAGATGATATGCTTTTCTATGTAGAAAATCACAAATAATTAACAAAAAAACTCCTACAACTAAGAAGTAATTATAGCAGGTTGCAGGATATATTGTTTATATAAAAAACTTAATTGCTTTCCTTTATTTCAGCAATTAACAAATGAAATTTGAAATTAAAAACATGTCACTTCCAATAAGAAGAACATGATATATTTAGGTATAAATCTAACAAATTATGTATAAATCCTCTATAGGTGAAAATTACAAAACTCTGATGAAAGAAATAAAAGGTTTTTAAAAATAAAGAAATATTTTATGTTAGGGCTTTGAAAATCTTGATATTGTCAAGATGTTAATTCTTCTTATCTTCATCTATAGATTCAATGCAATCTCAATTAAAATTCCAGCAAATTATGTTTTGAATGCTGACAAACTAAATCTAAAATTTATATGGAAAGGAAAATGTGGTTAGAATAACCACTACATTCTTAAGAAAAAGAACAAAGTGGGAGCATCTCCCAACTTCAAGTCTTATATAAAGCTATGGTGAACAAGACAGCATAAAAGGAATGCAGATATAGATGAATGAAGCAAAGTAGAAAGGCCAGGAGTGATCTGCATAAATATAGTCAACTGGTCTTTGACAAAGGAGCAAAGGCAACTGAAGAGAGAAAGGGCAGTCTTTTCAATAGTGGTGCTAGAACAATTGGACTTCTGTGCATTCAGGATGTAGTGCTTATTTAGGCTGAGCACTTTTTCTGCCCAAACATTTCTTTGGTTCCCTGGACTTAGAAATAATAGAATTGGTCAGTTCACTATGGGGACCTTCCTGACACTTCAGGACTGAATGTGCTTGTTTTCTTCTGTAGGAGTTGAAGTATTGAGGAAATTTTGATTTGGATATTGACAAACTAAATCTGGAGGTATAGGTAGATCACAATTTGACTATGTTCTCAGGCTGACTTGGATCTGAAGAGACAAACATGTGCTCTGTAGAACTCCTGGAAGTGGAAATCAAAGTACCCTTCCTAAGGAGCAAAGGTCAAGAAGGGTCCCTACTCATCAATTCAATGGAAACTTGGATCTGAGTTTAGGAAAGTTAGAAAATTCACACACATACATACATAAAGTACATCTCTAATCTTTACATCCATGTCACTCTCATTTGTTCTAACTCACATTGAGCTATCAAATTTTGTGGCAAGCTATAAACTTGTTGAGTCATTAGCCTGCCTGGTTAATGGAGGAAAACTAAATTCCAGTTCCTGCATAATGACACTTACTCACTGTAGACATTTGCATCACGGGGAAATGATAAAACCTCATCTTTCATAATGAAGTTCTAGGCCGACAAAATAGAAAATATAGTGTTGTGGGACAACTATGAATATAAAACAAGCTTAATAAAGAAATAGTGACAAATTATATTATGCAAAATGTAATGCAATAAAAAAATGTTACTAACTCATTGGAAATGTCATAAATAATCTAAATAGTTTTTGACTGTCAAGGCCTTGAAAAATATATTCCTTTAAAACTGAGGTGCAGAAGAGATGTCAATTTAATTGCTATCATATTTTTACAAGCTTGGAAATTCCTACATTCAGCTTATTTGTTAAATTTAGATACTTGCTCAGGTTGAAATGAGGGAGGAACACGATTAACCAGTTCTACCATTTTATTGTTTATCTGGCAAAAAAAGCTGTCAGCACTCTTAAGCTATAGGATTGCTGTTGTGGTTTCAAATCAATATATGGATGATGCTGGATCAGTTTAGACAAATGCATCATTACAAGATAGGCAGTCTTACATTAACTACATGAACACTAAGAAAAGACAATTGTCAAATAAATACATCATTGCTAATGGGAATTTGTAGCTTCTGAACATGCTGTAGCCAGCCCTTAATCAGTGCAACCAACACTCTGACTTAGAATTGAAGGTCTTAACATGTTAGAAGATAAATATTTTTCTTCTTCTCATCAAGTGTTTGCCCCAGAATTATCTACTGTTGTCACCATTGGATACCGTGCAAGTTTCTTTATTTTGATTTTGCTGGGAAAGAATGTTCTTTCTCAGTCATCCTGTATAGTGTTTCGCTGTTGTTGTTGCTCTTTGCTTTTGTCCTTCTATTGCTTTTGTTTTGAAGATTCTCATTTAAGGCCTAGAGGAGCAGCTTAGAAATGGAAACACGACTTCAACTTCTGTAATACTTTGAAAAGGCATTTTTGTTTTGCTACTGATTTCTCAGGTAAGGCAATACCGTCTATCCCAGCTCTGAGTCCTATACAGATTTCTGCTTAAATCTACCAACGATGGGATCCTCTTCCCCCACCAAAGAAAAAGGTACTACTAATCCTGTCTTTTCATGCTGGTCATAATGCAGAAAATAGAAGAAAATAGAAGTTCATGGTACAATGTCTGACTTATATCACATCTTCATCTCAGTGCATTTTATAATTAAAATATTTACACATATAGGAGCTTTTCCTGTCTAGGACATGGTTAGCAGTTGAGTATTGAACCTTTGGCCTTCCCCAGAAGAGATTCCACTGCTCAATTAATCACAACTTCCTTTCCCACCAAGTCTTCTCAATATTCCCTCCATGCAGTTATCACCAACACATTGGACTTGGCATGTAATATGAGACTAATTTGTCACTTGGCCCTAGAGGAGTAGATTATGATCTCAAATTATGTATAATCTTTAATTTCTTGTGAGACCCTGGGCTGGTATTGGGATATATGTATGTGTGTATGTGTGTGTGTGTGTGTGTGTGTGTGTGTGTGTGTGTGTATCTCATTTTGAAATTTAAGTTGATACATATTTCCCAAAGAATAATTTAAATTCTCTTGTTAAAATTCTCTCACTTGTTTTTAGTGCTCCTAAACATATTTCTAGAATTAACCATTGTATTTCCACATCATTTTTCTGTAATTAACAACTCTTCATGCTGTTTTTCTCATAGAAACTCAGAAATAATTCTGGATCAGCTTATTAAAAATGATGAATGCATCAAGTTTTCTTGATGTTGTGATTATAACTTCAGTTCTTTCTTAAATGTGAAGAATGAAAATTCAAAAACTGTTTTGCAAAAGACAGTGTTAAAAGAATGAAGAGGCAAGACACAGACTGATAGAAAATACTTGTAGAACACATATCTGAGAAAAACACTTGCATCCAAAATATACAAAGTACTCTTAAAACTAAACAATAAGAAAACTTAAAAATCCTATTTAAAAACATGGGCAAAATATCTAAATATACACCTCACCAAAAAAGATATACACATAGTAAATACAAGTATGAAAATGTACTCAACATCATTTTTTATTAGGGAATTATAAATTAAACAAGATGTCACTATACATCCTTTAGGATGGTCAAAATCTCAAACACTTGTAATACCAAATGCTGATGAAGATGTAGAATAACAAGAACTTTCATTCATTGCTGGTGGGAATATAAAATAGTAGAGCTACCTTTTAACACAGTTTTTCAATTTACACAATTGTATACTAAGACTATGTTTTGTAAGAAACAATCATACTCCTAGGCATTTACCCAACTATGTTAAAAACCTATATCCACACAAAAATCTGCACAGAGATGTTTATAGCAGTATTATTCATAATTCCCAAAATGTGGAAGCAGCAATATGTTCTTCAGTAGGTTGATGGATAAATGAACTGTGGTACATCTATACAAAGGAACACTATTCAATGCTAAAAAGAAATGATGGAGCCATGAAAAGACATGGAAGAATCTTAAATGCACATTACTAGGTAAAAGAAGTCAGATTGAGAAGGCTGTACACCATATCATTTTAACTAAATAATATCCTGAAAAGGTGAAACAATGGAGACAGTAAAATAATTAGTGGTTGCTAGGGATTATTGTGGAGGAAGGTAGAGATGTGTAAGTGGAATTCAGGGGATTTTTTTTTTAGAGCAGAGAAACTCTTCTATATGATAAACACATGACAATATACATTTGTCAAAACCCAAAGAACGGTACAAAGCAAAGAGTTAACCCTAATACAAACCAACTACTTTGGTGAATAAACTACCCACTTCAGTTAATAACAGTCAATACTGACTGATCAGTTTTACCAATTGTACCATACTAAATGCAAGATGTTAATAATAGTGGAAACTGTGTGTATAGGTGAGTGGGGAAGAGGAATGTATGGAAACTCTTAGTTAATAATAATTAATATTGACTTATCAATTTTAACACTTGTGCCATACTAAATGCAAGATGCCAGTAATAGTGGAAACTGTAGTGTAGGTGGGTGGGGAGGAGGGACACATGGAAACTCTCTGTGCTGTCTACTGAATCTTTCTGTAAAACCATAATTGCTCTAAAAAATAAAGTCTATTAAAAAAACAACAGAACCCCAATTGATACATTACATTTTCTTGATGCTATGATTATTATTTCAGCTACTTGTTCAATGTGGTCTCTTTTATATTTATTCATTTAGTGCATTTTTACTTATTTTTAAACTGTAAATTTGTATGCACAAAATCATAGTTTTTAGTGTTGCTAAATACTGTTTATATATCATTATTCTAAGATCTAACATCTTTAATTCTAATTACTTATAGTTTTATATGCAGTACACAACTGATAATATGACTTAGATATATAAAATATTTATTGAAAATATGCAATGAGAAAATATCAACCAACTGTAATTGACTTCACTCTTTAGCTTTTTACCAAATTGAGAATTGTTCTTATTGATTGATGCAAAGTGATGTACAATCATAGGTGATTGATTGGAAATCATTTAGTATGGAATGGCATGCTGAGGAACTGCCATCCCGATGAAAGTTGTGTTAGATGAGCTGTTAACTATGGTTAACTTTGTTTTTCTAGACAAAGTTTGACCCTCAAGGAGCTCATAAAAATTACAATTCCACGTGCTATAGAATAAATAGCATAATATTGTTTGTTGGATAATAATTGCTAACATTTGAGTACTTGTAATATGTCAGGCACTGACAGAAGATTTAATGTGTATAAACCATTTAATCTTCACAATAGCCCCATGAGGTAGGGGCTCTTATTCCCAGACAACAAAACTAAGTCAGTCAAGGTTAAGTAACTTGCCCAAGCATCCAGAACAAATGAAGGGAAGAACAGTGATTTGACCTTGGGAAGACTGACACTGGCATGCACCATCTTTTCTAGGCAACTCTTAGTAATAGAAAGTGTGGAGGCAAATGGTGAAATCTTGATTTAAAAACTATGTAATCTAGTTTGCCTTTTAACTTTGGACATCTAATGTTCACAGTATTCCTCAAAATCTCCCTGTTGACATGGCGTTGGTCTTCTGTCTACAGAGACAAAGCAGATGGCACTGGTAGTTACTGCCTTACGTACACAGCATCTCAGCCCCGTAGCACACTTCGTCCTAAACTTGCTGGGTGACCCAGCAAACTTGGTTTACACTGTGTCTATGTGTGTCTGGGAAAGGGTCCAGTCTGAGAGGAGTTACTTACATTACTGTGCTCCTTGAAGAAAAACGAGATCACCAGATATTGCTGAGAAAAGCCAGCAAGATTGTTCGGTGAATAGACAACCCCCTGGGAATCAGGAAAAAAAATCCCCAAAACCCTACTTATGTGTGGGTCACAGCTACAGTTTTTGGTTAATACTTTAAAAATGAATCACACTGGATTTTACTTTTCCAAGTTTATTCTTTGCAAACTGCTATATATTCTAAACTTTTTACAGATTGCTAGTTATATATCAAACAAACATGTCTGGCAGAGACCTTTTCATAAGACTGAAGAGATTGAAATCCTTTTTCATGATAAATTGAAAGAAACTGAAAAACAACTGGGAACAAATACTGCAACTTTTTTATTGTCTAAAGTTTGCAGAATTCTAAATGTAATCTTCTCACTACTCTTCCAGCATACAAAACATGCATTGAAACGTGAGGGAGGCGGCCATGATAAAAAAGGATTAAAGAGCCTATGAAATCAATGAACAGCACAGCCTTTGTGCAATTATTTTCGCTTTCTCTTCTTAAAATGTGTAATGAGGCAAAGTTATACATATCAACTCCCTGCAATTTACTTGAATTGAGTTATAAAACTTTTAAATGGCAAGAAAGATGCCAAATTGTGAAGATACGAAAGCATTTTACAGAAGATGGCCATTATCATAAATTTTAAAACTTATGGTCACATGCTCTTAAGAATGAATTTAAAACTAAAGATGACCAAAATTTTTCTTCTCTTTTGTGGGTAAAGGGATGAAAACATGTTGAATATTAAAAAAAGAGGTGCTTAAAATGTTAAATGAGAGAGAAGTGAGGTTAGAGCAAGTTAAGTTTGGGTAGAGAATAGACTCCCTAAACTAAGGCTGTTTCTCTGTTATAAAAGATCCATTCTATCCTAGTCTTGACTATAATTTTTATTAAATTAGTTATCCTTGGTGTTCCTCATACAAGAAGCTATATTATTACACCTAATACAATGTGTACTCATAAGGAATGCTGTGTGAAACTATCCGGGGACAAACTGAAATGTTGCTTTGGGCATGATAGCATACAAAAGGGAGAAGCTGATTATTTGGCTCCCAAAGTGATGCTTGAAACAAAAAGGAAAGATTTATTTTACTGTATGTGAGTCAGAAACATACGAGGATTCTAGAAAATGTGGCATTTGAATGACATGACTCATTAGTTGTAAAAATGAATTCACTATGGATAGTAAAGTTTAGACAGATCTTGAGTGCTATAATTTTGAGAACAATTTGGAAAAGTAAAACAAGAAGATAGAAGCTGCAAAAAATAAGTAAAACTATTCCAAAAGTATAATAGTGCTGTTAATAGAATGATAAAGATTCACTGAACAAATAATTTCCTAGAAGCTTCCCAAAGCTTATAAAGTTTTATGTAATTACATACACTATTTATTTGTTTATATATGTGTGTGTACATGTAAGCAAATTTTTAGTGGACTCATGAATGAAATTAAAGAATTAGGCGTAAACGTGTGAATAAATGTATGGACTACACGTGGGAAATTGTTGAATACAATTATCAGCTTACATACATTAAGACTATATCATATTGGTACAATATCTATATTCTGATTACTCCAAAATGTTTTCCAACTGAGAAGTATGATCTATTTCACTCATGCGTAACTGAAAACTGGAAAACTTGTGACTTGGCCCAATTCAGATGGCCAGTGATTGAAATTTCACTGGTTGACTGAGTTGTAGTCAAAGTTTAGTCCTGGCAGCTGCCTGTCTCCTGTCCCTGGGGGCGTAGTAGTAGTGTAAAAATTTCTGAGCCATCACTAAGCCTACCACAATTCACTCTCTGCAGGTCTAAGTTCTCTATAATGGCCAACATTTTGGCTCAACAGATGTCAGTTCTTGCCTTTCACAACCTGAATTTTCCGGCCTTTCGCATGGCTTGTCAAAATACTCGAATTTGCTGTCATTTACCATTTGAATGCTGACAGCACCTCAGTTCAAAGCATATGGCAGCAGGGCTCCTGCTAGCAGAATGGCCATCTAAATGGAAATGTCAAGAGAAAGCAGAGCTCACTCAGATGGAGATGTTTGGCTTCTCATTTAACTAGTTCCAGCTTGAAGCTACTTCTCAAGTCTTCTTCAGGGGGGACAAAAGAGAGTCAGTTGTATGGTCTCCCAAGCAATCATGTTCAGGAAAGAGTGAAAAGTGTTAAATGCATTGATTCCTATACCATACCATGTAAATATCAAATGAATCGGATGAAATGGTAGAAGGAAGCAACATTTTATGCAAGGCAAACATCGATAAACTAAATAAACCACCTCTCTTTCTCTGTTTTGCTTCCTTTATAGAAACTAAACAAAATTACTAACTAACATATTATAGTCTGGACTGAGTAAAATTACTTTTACCTATTAAAAAAAACCCAAAGGGATCACAGTGTACATTTTTACCTGTTTTGACATGAATGTAAGATTTCCCACACAACTTTCAGGGAAATCCTATAGTACGAATGTTCACCCTGTATGACATGGTGTCTTACAAAATGATGAATTAAGTAAAACAAATCTATAACTGTTGACAATATTCACAGTCTACTTCATGTAAAAAAAATGTTTATGAAACAGAAAAAGAAAGCACTAGAGATTGTTGCTGTGGTTTCAGAGCCCCTGGCGATTTGACATACCTGAGTTGACTGTCACCTTTACTTTTTTTCCCTTCCAAAATGTAATCTCGCTGGGGTCTGTTGTGACATGTGCAATTTCACCTTAATCTCTACATCAGTACTTCTAGCATGAAAACTTTGCTCTTCAAAGTGAAATAACTACATTGTTATTGGAAACAAAATTACATTAGCTCAGAAAACTGAGCCTCATGAGCCTGCTCTGGTTTATCAACTTTAAAGAAAAATCAGATATCAGTTATTCTGATTTGGAATAAGATTGTTTTGGTAGAGAAAGATTTCAAGACATGACAGAGAAAAATGTGCTACTTGTTAATATTCTCTTCTATTGTAGAATAACTTCTACTAAGCAAAATATAAAACATTGTTTCATGTATTTTAACAAAATATTCTAAATTATCTGATGTGTTGAAATGCAGCTATCATTTAGAGAAGATTGGAAGGTATGCGTTAAGGGAGTTAGCACTAAAATACAACCAGAGAGATTGTGTTGTATTTCTCTTTGTGTTCTCATATCTCCATATAACGTCAGGTATAAAAGTGATTCTTATTGTTTCTTTACTCCGTGATTAAACATATCATGCTGCTTATCCCCAGATCTTTGCAGGTGGTGATTTGTCTCTTTGGGGACCTCTTTCTTGATTTCCCAGAGTTTTCATAAGGCGAGATTCCTTATAATCTTTAGAGCAGCTCATACAAATTCTTGCTTGAACCTCTTTCCTGTGTTATATTCTCTCTATATTACCTTTAGGATGTATGAGTGTATATAACTGCACTCTATAGCTAATAGCCTCCATTTTGCCTTGGTGTTCTAGTGTACAGTGATGTCCTAGAGAGCACAGCATGTCCTTTGACTTTGTTTATTGAGTGCCTGGTGCTGTGGCATATACCGCATTGAAAGAAGTTAGTGTTTTGTGAGTAATTCTGTCTGGGACCACCAGGATTGATTTAAGACTTCATATTTGACCATAAACCACACAATGTACTGTGAAATCATTTGAGGTTGTAGCTATTTGTGATAATGTATAACATGATAAGAAAGGGAAATTTTTCTCTGGATAAGAACTTTCTATCTTCCAAACAGGAACTTTCTATCTGTGGTGGCCTGCTTCCTTCAGGTAAAAAAGAAAACCTGCTTGCAGCTTGACACGTGGTAACTAAGACAAGTCAGTAGAGATTTCTAAGTAAGTGGATTCTGCGAATAGACTAAATACCACAGTTAGTGATTCAAAAAAGGCTGATGCATCTCTACAGAGTGACTGCCTTTTATCTTGGCTTCTCTGTGGTGTAAGAATGTTTTCCCTAGAACTTCTAACTCTCCCTAAAATTTGTCAAAATCAATTGTTTTGAAGTTAAAAAAAGAAACAGAAAATGTTCTCCATATTCCAATAGAAAATCTATGCCACATGACATAACTTATTAATGTATCACATTAACACTTCATAATATATTCATGTTTGCAAGTAGGATGTTTAATCATATGAATTCCTGTCTATGCAAGCTCTGTTTATAGTGAGACTAAAATGAGAACTGCAATTACAAACAATGAGCTCATGCAATACTATTAATATAACCATTTTGATTATTTATTATTTATGGAGCTCTTGTCTGTCTGTTACAGAGTTATACAGTATTATATAGAAACAGAAAAAATTCAGCTCATTCTAATCTCTTCTTCATTTCTCGAGATAAAAGCTCCCCAAAATTGAGGTCTATTTTGAAAATTTACTAAGGGGAAATAGCGAGTCTGTGTCAGGCTCAGTTGGTGATGGTGAGTGAAGAAACTAAAATTATTTTCTCCACGTCCCATCCTCTGCCTTGCCTACTTCTTATTTGTCATTTTGATTTCAAGGCCAGATCCAGGCTTTGTAGGACTTTACATTTAGATAATTTGGGGGATCTTTCTTTAAGGAAAGGAATGCTGTAATTAGTCCACTTGGGTTGTTGTAACAAAATACCATAGACTGGATGTCTTAAAAAACAGAAAATTGTTTTCTCATAGTTAAAAGCTGGAAGTTAAACACGAAGGTGCTTTCAGAGTTGATTTCTGCTGAGACTTTTCTTCCTGGCTTGCAAATGGTGGTCCTCTCTTCTCTCATGTCTCTTTGTCTGTCTCCTCTTATAAGGACACCAGGCCTACTGAATTAGGGGGTCTACCCTATGATCTCATTCAATCTGAATTACTTCCCTTGAGGCCCTGTCTCCACATACAGTTGCATTGGAGGTTAGGGCTTCAACCTACAAATTTTGGAAAAATATAATTTAGCTATAATATAAACTTACAAACACAAAAGTATATACAAAAGTGAACATTTATTCAAAATGAGAAAATAAAGCACAAAAATTTTATTGGAGGCTTGGAGAACAGATATCTTTCTTTTGAGACCTCTTTAGGCAGTTCATCAGAAATTCCTGTTTAGAAATGCTGCCTGAATACAACTTGTTTTCTCCTCACCTAAAAATTTACAATTCCCAGCACCCAGAGGGGCTCTTTGCAAACAGGGGCTCTGAAATTTAAAGTTTATTAGTTTCTTGGTAAATCCACTTCTGTCTGTTGGAGATTAACACATCTCTAATTTCAGGTTAGGAGGTAAGAAGAGACAGAAAAGGGAAAGAACTAGGTTTAGTGTAATGTTGCAGAAAAAATAGTCTTCTCATCTCATTTGATGAAAAACATCAATGTGGTTTTTAATATTTAAATGTTTGAGGTTTTGTACAATTTATGTTTATAAAAGGCTGCTCTATTCAGTGGCAAAAATACTTTCTTTTAAATAAATATCTATTAATCAGAGATCATTTGGATATTTAAACATATTCACTTTAATCTTTATTTGGCCTCTGACATATAATTACTATATTTTCTTCTGGCTTGGATCAAGACTCAGAACAAACTTTAATTAAAAAGTATTTGAAGTTTTCAACAAAGTTGATGTCATTAGCTTTCCTGTCATGATTTTCATAGAGTAATTATTACATCAAATTGGAAGTTGTTTTTTATTATAAATTACAACCTTTTAATAAATTCAGTTTAAGTATTTTTCTCAGATGGGTTAGTTAATATTTTCATTTTAAGTATTTTTCATTTTAAGTATTTTTCTCAGATGGGTTAGTTAATATTTTCTCTATATTCTTCATATTTCAAATTCCAAGTGCAAACCTTTTTCTTAAGAATCATAAAATACAGTTATCTTTAAGCCAAGTGAAAGTGTGGAGAAGACAATTTATGAATTTATTTTGGTAATAATCATGCAAATTTTGAGAGAGAAATGACGCAAGCTACTGATGCCACATAATAAGCTTGTGTTTAGTTAGAAAAGTCAAACAAGACTTTTGTAAGCTATAAAGTTTAACTCAAACTCTAGAAGATCTTATGCAAAAACCAAAAATTTAATGTCTACTATACTCTGTTTGCTTAGGACGTTTTCAAAGTTTTCATTTTAAGAAGGAATCTCATAATGTTTGCCCAGCCTAGTGTGCACAGCTCATCCTAAAGTTCTTTTTATTACAACGGAGTGTCATTTGTGGTCCGTAATAGTTGCTTCTGCCTGAATAAGGCCTAAGGAGAAGAAAAAAATCCACAGAGCATTTTAAAAAATGAGACTTAGACACAATCAGTGGATCATGTATTCAAACGTTACACATTCCCCAACTCATATCTAAAAGTCATTAGCAGTCACATCAATTGGAAAATAACAAAACAGATGAAGACCAAGTATCAAAATCATTGTGTGAAGTGAATTCAAGTTCCCCAAACTGATGACTTCACAGAGTTGGAACTACTCTTTCAGATAAATTGAACATTCCTTTAAGGTTCAAAGTCCATGTATTTGAATATTGGAGAAAAATATTCAGCCCTGAAAATTAAAAATGGTAGGTGAAACACCACATTTTCATTAACTCAACTCAATACCTCATACTCCCCTTTTTTGTTTCATTGTCGTGGTTAGGCTCTGATGACATGAAGGTCACTGAAGTTGCTGAGCGTGCTATTTAGCATTGACTGTGTGTCGAATGTTGAGTGTTTTTCATGATGCGTACAATCTTTATGATGCTGATGCAAAGTAGTACTCTCCCCATGTCGGGTTTCATACACTGATATCCCTGTAGTTTTGACTCTCCCTCAACTCAAAGAGACTGCTGGCCTTTATCTCAGCTCCTTCTACCTGCACTGCAATGCAGCCTAGAAAGTCCCTGAAGATAGTAAGCTGGTACAATCACAAGGCTCACATTATTTTAGTCTTATCTTTCAAATATCTCTACCCTTTGATATCCAGTATCTCGAAAACCATTGTTTTCTTTGTTCCCTATTCTGACCAGCAGTGGTGGTGTCAGTATTCTGGATTTTGGCCATTTTCATTGATATGTAGTGCTGCCATATTAATGTTTTAATTGTATTTCCTTAATGAATATTATGTGGAGCATCTTTTCTTGTGATTATTTGCCACCTGTATCTCTTTGGTGAGGTGTCTAGTCAGGCTTGCAGCTCATTTTTTTTTAATAGAGTTGTTTGTTTTCTTATAATTAAGTTTTGAGGGGTTTTTTTTATATGTGGGATAACAGTTCTTTACAAGATGTGTCTTTTGATAATATTTTCTGTCTATGGCTTGTTGTTTGCTTAACACTGTCTTTTGTAGACTAGAAATTTAAATTTTTTACTTTGCTTTTGCTAATGACAATTGAGATCTGTTCTGAAATACCTGGGAATGCCTTAGGCCTGGGGCCATGTTTGGATCTGTGGTAGTCTCAATGAATGGACACACACTTCTTGACATTCTTGTTATCACAGAGAGGTTGGGCTCATATTCCTTCCCCTGAAATCTGGGCACACTTGTGACTTACTGTGACCATGGAATTCAGTGGAAGTGATGCTGTATGACTTTTGAAGCTGTCAGAGGAGTGACACAGCTTCCCCAGTGCTCATCAGGACACTCACTTTTAGAATTACGGGCTGTCGGGTAAGGAGTCTTGAGTACCTCGAAGTCACTATACTGCAAAGAAATCTGTGTCAAATAGCCACATAGAAGTGGTCCCGTCTACAGCCTCAACTAAGGTCCTAGCTGAAACTAGCATCAACAATGTTGTATATGTGTGAAGACACCCAGAATATTCTCATTTCCAGCCATCAACATATCCCTAGCAATTGGGTTTTCAAGCTGGATACCCTCACATCATGAAAAAGAGACAAGCTACCCTCACTGAGCCTTGTTTGAATTTCTTACCCACAATACTTACAAGCATATTATAAAATGACTACTTTAAGCCACTAACATTTGGAGTCACTAATTTGTTATGCCTTAATAGTAACTGGAACAGACTCTTATTAGTCCTATTGATGAGAGTACAAACTAGCCCAATATTCTCATGCAATAACTGGGATTGTGTCATTTACAGGATTATCTTTGCAGAATAACCACCTGTTTAGTTGACTTCCATATATATTTACCTTTTTCAGCATGTCTTAAGTTGTAAATTTCTAAAGTAAATGAGTTTATCCGCATCAGATTGTAATACCCCAGATAATTCTCCCAGGGATTATGAAGTGAATAAGTCATGTACATTCTGACACTTTAAGTCTTAACCTATTTAGCTGTTTCCATACATACTTTAATTTATTTTCTAAAGAGTGCCCTTGCTATGATGTATGGATGTGAGTAAAAAGAGCAGCACAGTATGGGCCTTCTCCTGTGAGGAAGTACTGATATCTTTTGATGACCATCAATAACTACTATCCAATGAAAAACTCCAACTGTCAGACTTGGAGTCCTAGCAAAATCTGCACATCAAAGAGAGTTATTCCATGTTTCATGGCTACATGCCAACTTATTCAGATGTGTGATTCCCTAGCGATCTTTTGGATAGGTCAAATTTCTAGTGGATCAAGTGAAAATTTGACAACATTTTGTTTAGTCTTGCTGTTTGTGGTAAGCCTCATTTCATGTTCAATATGCAGCAGATATTGAGGGCTATCCAAATGTAATTCATATTCACATTTAAGAGCTGCATTGTAGTAAACATCTTTTCAATGCTGGAAATCCAGCTATTTGTCCAGGTTCTACTTATTTTGAAGAGAGAAATTATACCAAAAAACAAACAAACAAACAATATATAATTAAAGACCTAAATATAAGACCTGAAACCACAAAACTCCTAGAAGAAAATATAGGAAGTAACTTTTCAGACATTACCCTTAGCAATACTTTCGATGATATATCTCCTCAGGCAAGGGAAACAAAGGAAAAAAATGGGACTACATCAGACTAAAAAGTTTTTATTATATCAAAAGGAACCAACAACAAAACAAAAAGACATCCCACCGAATGGGAGAAAATATTTGCCAATGAGGCAACTGACAAAGGGCTAATATGCAAATCTATAAGAAACTCACACAACTCAACACTAAAAAAGAAAACAACCCAATTAAAAAATGGGCAGAAGACATGAATAGATATTTCTCCAAACAGGACATACAGATGGCCAATAGACACACAAAAAGATGTTCGACATCACTAATCATCACAGAAATGCAAATCAAAGCCACAATGAGATACCATGTTACTCCTGTCAGAATCGCTCTCATCAATAAATCAACCAACAACAAATGTTGGCGAGAATGTGGACTAAAGGGAGCTCTTTTACACTGCTGGTGGGACTGCAAATTCATCCAACTACTATGGAAAACAGTATGGAGGTTCCTCAAGAAGTTAAAAGTAGAACTATCTTATGATCCAGCAGTTCCATTCCTGGGTATTTATCCAAAATAATCCAAAATACTAATTCAAAAATATACATACACTCCTAGGTTTATTGCAGCATTATAGCCAAGGTATAGAAAAAAATAACTAAATGTCCATAAATAAATGATTGGATAAAGAAGCTGTAGTACATTTACACAATGGAGTACTACTTGGCCATAAGAAGAATAAAAATCTTACCTTTTGCAACAACATGGATGGAACTAGAAGATATCATGCTAAGTGAATTAGACTGAGAAAGGCAAATACCATATGATCTCACTTATATGTGGAATCTAAGGAACAGAGTAAACCAACAATCAAAATAGAAAAAAAAACCAAAAACTCAATTAAAAAATGGGCAGATCATGATGCTAAGTGAAATAAGACAGAGAGAAAATACCAAGAACTACATGAGTCCACTCAAATCGGGAACATAAAATTGAAAACAACAAAGAAACAAAACTCACGGACACAGTCAATAATTTAGTAGTTATTTGAGGGTAAAGGGGGAGGCAGGTAGAGGAGAAGGGACAGGGACACAAATATATGGTGATGGAGAGAACTGACTCTAGGTGATGAACACATAATGCAACACATGGAGGATGTAATGTAGAATTGTGCACCTGGAACCTATGTAATTTTTACTAATCAATGTCACTCAAATAAATTCAACAATAAAAAAAAGAAACAATATATAGAGATAAATATAACATCAGGAGTAGGTCCAGGTCTGGGAGTTACCTGAAGTGGTCAGTTCCTCTAAATAATATTGTATAATTTTTAAAAACTTTAATTTAATCTAGAATTAGTTAGGGATTCTAAAAATACTAAGAGTGCTTTACAGAAATGTACTCTGCCCTCTAATTATTAATAATTTCACTCATCCCCATCCAGATTACACTCCAAGAAGGCGAAAGACCTAAGATTTCCGTCCAGTTGTCTGAGTTGTAGGATTAACATAATTTTTCTTGTATCTGGTTATATGCCTTTAATTGAGTTAGTAAAACAAATTCAGGCTTCAAAATATTGAAGTTCCAAATGGTTTCTTAACAAACAAAATAGTTGATACAAACAGATGAAAGTCATCAGGATAGCTCTCACCATAACACAAAGTAGGTAAAAATTAAATAATTTCTGAATGTGTAGAAAGATCTGGGGATCAGAATCAGGTTTCAAATGAAAACGTTCCATGTGAAAGGTCAATTAAAACATCAGTCATTAAAATTTTAAATATAGTTGTGATGTTTCTTAAACTTGGAGACCTGTGAACCACAGGCAGATGAAACAGATAAAGGTTTGACCATAAGCATATTTAGAAAAATCATCCTGGATTTTTGGCTCCAAAAGAAATACTCTTAATTCAACTGTAAGCATAAGTACAGGTATTTGATTCCTGTTGTAAGAAATGAGTACATGAATCATGGTGCTTTCTAAAAGTCAAGAAGTGCCATTGTAGCTTTTCTGGAAGCCAGAGCAAAATTCAGAACATAGTGAATATTATCTTACATGGAGATTTTTACCAAAACAACAAATGTCTATCAATACTCTGGAAAAAATTTATTTGGTGATGTCCTATGAAGCAAGTACTGACTGAAATAGTGAATCAAAAATGGAATTCCATTTGGGGTCCCCATAAACTGTTTTTGACACCCAAAATATGTTGTCACTTTCACAGTTTACAAAAATAATTTGCTATTTAACTTCTTTGAGGTGACATCAGTTTGATATATTCTAACCTGTATTATATTTTACTCCTATGTCATGAAGTTATAAAGAGTATTTACTGTCTTTTATTATTAAAACTCCAACTCTGCTTCCAGCCATTGTACTTCCTAATTGTACTCCGAGGATGACTTCTTATCAAGGTGGTTTACTTATGAATAATGTTCTTTGTGTGGTTTCTGTGGTGGACAAGTTAGATTGTTTCGAACATCAGCCAGCAGTAAATTAGGCTCCAATATGACTGTGTTCTAGAAGATTGAAAGATTTACTTGGTCAATGTCCTTGCATTTAGATGAAAATAACTTCCTTTAGGTTAGATTTGCTAACCTAGGCACAGAACACTTTCTAGAGATTCTAACCCTCTTACTCTTGCCATTGACAAACATAAACTATACTCTTCTATACCTCGGGTTCTATAATAAAATTTGTTTTGTGTATTTTAAACTCATTTAAACCAATACTGATTAATCATGTTTGTTTAACAATAAATTACACTTGGCTAGAAAATGTGAACATTGGCAGGTGCTCAAGAATTCCAAAAAGGTACATTCTAGAATATTATGTGAAATGATTTCAGTAAAAAACATTGTAAATAAATATTAAAAGTTGAGAGATAGACAATTGGGGGTACAAAGAAAAATAAATAATCATTTTCTTATGGATACTATTACTTAAAGAAATAATTTTGATGAAGTGTGTTATGCTAGTATTTCTATGCAACTTGCTAGAAGATTTTAATGGCATGACTAGTATTTTTAAAAAACATACATGTTAAGATTAAAATTCTCTACTGTGCAGTACAGAAATTTTAGGTCTTATTTTATGAGTAATTTCAATTTCACCTTTGTGAAAAGTGTCGTTTCATTTCTACAAATATAACCAGAAAGGTGCAACGGAGATTTTCATATACTTAATTATATGAGCTTCATCCTGTTCAGAATGACTCTTTCAGAGCTACAAACAATCCAGTCTTTTGCCTCTCTTTGAAGATTATAGGAGTAATAATAGTATAGAATCATTGAATTAAGATGTAGATAAGAAATTCCATCTAAATTATTGAACTGTTAATTATTTTCCCTTAATAGGGGGGAAATCATTTTATTACTTATAATATTTTCACAATAACATAAAATGTTTTCTTAAATTTTTATTTCTTTTGAAAGACTGAGTAGAGAGTTAATTTGTGATTATAATAAATTTTTGTATTTAATTAAATATTTTAAAATGTGGCTAACATGAATGTCACCATAAACCTTTTGTTAAACATAGATATTTAATCCTTAAAACTATTTATATAGAAATATAAATACATTCACCTTTGAACAACATAGGTTTCAATTTTGTTAGTCCATTTATTTCCAGATTTTTAAAATAGGTACGTGGACTATTTTCGAACCCTGGTTGGGGATCTGTGGATATGGAGGGCCAACTGCAGGCTTTGATCTACACCATTTTATAATGTATAAGTGACTTGAGCATCCACAGAGATCGATATCCACAGGAGTTCTAACACAAATTCCCCACCAATACTGGGGGAAGACTGTAGTTAACTTTTGGGGAAGTTGAAAGTTATTCATGGATTTTCGACTGGGATGTGGTCAGTGCCCCTAACCCCCATGATGTTCAAGGGTCAACTGCATTTTCGTTCTCTAAGCAAAGTTCAGGTTTTTAAAGAACTGCTACTTCTGGTTTTCCTCTTCCTCCAGGTTAATCTGATATCCTCAAAGTTTCCGGGAAGGACTTGGCTATCACTTGTTTTACTACAGGCATTCTTTAGCCCCCTTCACAGATGCTCATGCCTTCAATTATCAATTGACTATTGCTGACTCCCAATTCTGCCCAACCAAGGCCAAGTTCTCATCCTAATACCAGGGTCATATGTTTAGGAGGCTACTTCATGGTCTCTCTAGCTGAATATCTCACCACCAACTCTCCATACCTATTGTGCCAAGTTCCTTCATTACTCACATAAAGAACATCAACAGAGCCAATCTTATCTTATTAATTTCCATAGTGTACATCATCGTACAAGCTAACATTGTCTCACATCTGAACTACTCCAATAGACACAAAATTTTAATGTACCCAGCACGTAACTTTTATAATAGTGTTCTTCAATTCTTATTCTTTCATGTTATTGCATTGCTCAAGAAGTCCAGCTCTTGGCTGTTATAGGTAATCTCTAATTGTCACATATGTCATGCATTGTTTAATATGTAGGTGGTCATTTCATGTATTACCATTTCACTTGTTCTCTCTGTGTGTCCTCATGTGTACTGTCCTATACCATAATTGCTGGTTGGTAGGTAGAATACTGCCCCTACCCTCACCCCCAATAACCATGTGCTGATTACAAAAACCCATGAATATGTTATTTTACATGTCAAAAGGGAATTTGCAAAAGTGAGTAGGCTAAGGATGTTGCCATTGGAAGGTTATCCTAAACCAGGGGTCTCCAACCCCTGGGTCAAAGATCAGTACCAGTCAGTGGCCTGTTAAGAAACAGATGCAGAATAGGAGGTGAGCGGCAGGGAAGTAAGCAAAGCTTCATCTGTATTTACAGCTGCTCCTCATTGCTTACAGTACCGCCTCAGTTCCATCTCCTGTCAGATCAATGGCGACACTAGATTCTCATAGGAGCTGCAAACCCACTTTGTGAACTGTACATGTGCATTCCCCACTCCCACCCCTCCCCTGATGGTGGGCTCCATGTAATCACAAGGGTCCTTATAAGAGAGAGGTAAAAGTGTCAGAATCAGAGAAAGAGATTCGGTAATAGCAGTGGAAATGAGGGAAGATCATGAGGTTGAGATTTGAAGATGCTGTATTGTTGGCTTTGAAGGTGAGTCAGGAATGCAGGCAGATTGTAGAAGTTGCAAAAAGCAAGAAATGTATTCTCCTCCTCTGGAGTCTTCAAAAGGAATACAGTTTTGCTGACATTTTGATTTCAGCCCCATAAGGACAATTTTGGATTTCTGATCTCCACAAACAGTAAAATTTAGGTTGTTTTAAGATGCTGAATTTGTAGTAATTTGTTATAGAAACAATAGAAAGTTAATACAGTTATTTATTTATCGTCTTCTCTTACTAGACTATAGGCTCCATAAGGACAAGACCATGCAGATCTTATTTATTATGATATCTATAACCACTTCAAGAGAAGCTAGAATGCTAAGGTACAGAATAAATGTTTTAGATAAGTAAGTATACAATATTCCAAATGTGGATTAATAATTCCCATGCCTTTTCCTTTATTTTCATTACATCTGCTTGTCCATAAAACTTCACACTTCCCTCCTATCAATAAATTTTCAATGCTTCTCTCAGTGTCTAGATAAAAAATGTGTCTTCTTCAATAAGACATTCAATTATTTCCCAGCACTAAAGTTCTCATTTTCATTTGCCCTTATAATCTTTTATTTGTTCATTTGTTAATTATTTTCTAGTTGTTTCTGTACTATATATATTTATCAGTTCATGTAGTTTTTAATTTTTTCAAACCAAATTTTATGTACTTCTTTACACCACCTAGCAATATTTTTAGTTATAACTCACCTGCACAATAAAGACTTTTGTTTTATTTCTTCAGGAATTATTGAAGAAATATTGGGTTTGATTCTTGTAGTTGTTTTTGCTGTTTTGGACAGATAGTCTGTCTCACTTCAGTATGGTTCTGACAAGTTGCCCCAGGTCCATGACATCATTTTGAGCATTTTCTTCTACTCTTAATGTCTAAATTTTAAAGGTAGGATTTACAACCTTCTAGTTTTCATAAAAGTATTTAAAAGCTACATTTGCAAAGTGACAGATTTTTGGTGAAGTTTTTTTGTTAAAATATATGGTGGTTATTAAGTATATCAGGTTTCCTTTACTATTAACTGAAAGAATTATTTTAGTGTAAGTTTAATTATTACTACAATTTATAAAGAACTAGGGGGAAGATATCAGGTAACTAGTATGGAGCACACAGAGTTTGCTATAAATAAGTCACTATATTTAAAAAATAAAATATCTTTGTGCATGAAATAAATATAAACTACTACATTTTATGTTATATATACATTATAGCAGTACAGTAGCAAGCTAAGTTTAGAAGCATGTGCCAGTTTTTTCTCCTGTTATCAAGAACCAAACATCTGTCTTTAACTATTGCTTAAAATACCATCAAGAAAGAATAAGTACAGATTCATATGAAGAAAAAAAAAAATATATATATATACATTACAAAGTGTCTTCTGGGAGATGATGAATATAGAAGTCTGAACTTATGCCATACAGTGATTATGATATCATTTTTATCCAATAACCTGAGAAATCAACATTGCTATGTTTTAACAAAAGGTAGAAAACAACCTGAAATGTCTTAGGTTGCAATTAAGAGTTCTATTCTTATTAGAGCCTTGCAATAGTTCTTGAAGGAAATTTGTGAATTTGTAGAGTATACTTCTGTTATATGTGGACAAACACCAGTTAAGAAATTAGAAACCATTGTATAAAACCATAAATATTAAACAAAAAAAACAGAATTTGCTATCAGAGAGAAAATAAATTCTATACCAAAAAAGAGAGGGTGATTTTGCAAGTGTCTATAAATACACTAGTTACCAAATACCAAATGGAACACATGACTTGTTTAATATTGCTTAACTGCAAAGAATGTATATAAAATGTCCACGAAAAATGGCTGATGTAATTATACTTATTAGATCTCTAAAGCTGAATATCTAGTGATTAGACATTCTCCAGCAACTAATATGAGTCCAACACTTGTTTGCTGAGCATGTAAATTAACTGAGGCTTAAATTTGTGTCAAAGAACAATCTGAAAACTTAAAGTATCAAGTTTCTTTTTATTTTTAATTAGACAGGAACAGAAGTAGGGTTGGAGATGAAGGAAAGGTGAAGCTCTGATTTCACATTATCCATTCAGAAGTACTATGAGTACACTCTAAGAGAGAAAAAGGAGGAAGAAAAATAAGCAAAAATGTGGAAATACAGCCACATGAAGCCTCAGAAATAAATATATATTCTGTATAGTGTTCACTTGTGTCCATTACTTAATATCTAAAATGACTGAATTGAAAGGAAAATGTACATACCTCTGATCCTTTTCTTTCCTTAAGCTCAGCTTTAATGGTATGCATTCTTCTTATATGTAACTAAGCAAATAGATAAGGAAAAATAATACATGTAGGTTCTATAATATCATCATTTTTAAAATAAGATTGACATAATTTAATTTATATCAATATTGGATCTCTGATATGGTTTTATGCCTAATCAAGAAAGTTATTGCTTTGTTTAAAAAAATTAAATTTTATTAAGTAGATCGTTTGGGCCTTGGGATCTAGTGCATAGGATAACCACTCCTTAGGCAAAAGATTCTAGAATCAACTTGACTTTCTGCCTCATTAATTGTTATTACTAGTACAGAGTTGGGAATACTAGGAGCTATATTTCCCAGATGAAAGGTAATCAGATTTATGTAACTTTATTATAGTTGTTTTTTAGTATCGTACAATGGCCTTGGGGTATGAGTCTAAATTGCCATTCTTTAGAAAAGACAGAAAATGAATTTTTGCCTTCTAGCATTAAAATGGCTTGGCGATAAAATAAATAGGAAAAGAATATTCACATCATTTCAAGTTATTTTACTTAGATGTCTAAATATTCTCACTAAATTTTTCTTTACTTGAAGAATTGAACATTCACTCTGCTCAGAGGTTTAATATAAGTTTGAAAATCTTGGGGGAAATAGACATTTAAGTTCTTTTTTGCTATTATTATTTGTCACAAATATTTCGTTCTTTATTATTCAGTATCATATATCACTGAAGACTATTATGGCTGCTTTTAGCTCAGATTATGTCATTGCTATTTAAAAAGTAAGGTATTTTGAAGAAGACTTGCTCAGAAATCTGAGCATCCACACATGCTAGCTGCCCCTCTTTTAAAGCAACAATTCCTACATATTGTGCATAGGCCAGTAAATAAAACCGGTCTCATCCTACCAGTGTTATAACTAAATGTCAGCTTCTGAAGTTTAAATAACATGCGTGGTGGTAGATTTTACTTATTTACCACCGAGTGGTTCTTTTTCAATTTCTGTTTATGATTTTTCATTTTCTTCACATGGAAGTATATATTTCCATTGCAGGGAACCAAAAATAATAATAATTAATCAAACAATTAAACAAACTAAAAAAATCTTAAAATTCTAAAAACTATAATTTAAGAAATTTTTTCAAGCAGAAGATGACTTGAAAGTACTTATTAAAAGAACCTACTATATTTCTTATGAAAACCAATGCAATGGTTTTGATAGGCAGGCTTTAAAATGGTTCCCAATGATTTCCACTTCCTGGCATTCATTTCCCTATGTGTTCCCCTCCTCCTGAGTGTAGGCTGGATCTAATGAGACACTCCTAATGGACAAAATATAGCCCCCAAGATCAGGTTATTGGAAAATGTGACTTCCATCTAGTTCTCCTCCTCTGTCTCTTTCTCTTCTGTGGGGAAAGCAAGCTGCCATGTGATGTATAGTTCTATGCAGAGGCCTGTTTCTGCAAGAAAACAATGTCTCCAACCAATAGCAATTGAGAAACTGAGACCTGCCAATAGCCAAGGGAAGGAGCTAGAATTGGGTCTTCTGAGGTCAACAGCCACGTGAGTGGCTGAAAAGTGGATTGTACCTAGTCAAGCACTGAGATGACTGCACAAAAACCTTTATTGCAGTCATGTAAGAGATATTGATTCAGAAGCATTTCATCAAGCTGAATTTAGATCATTGGTTCACAGAAACTGTGAGATAATTAATGTTTGGTTTTTTAAGCTGATAAAAAAGAGGTAACAGCATAATACCAAAAACATATGCTGTTAAAATCATTAAGCATCCAGGAAAAACACACTAAATGACTTAGGGGGGAAAATCAGATTGTCACTGATTTTTAACTATGATACTTTATAAATAAGAAGAGGAAACATGATCTATGAATTTTATGTCCAGGACTTCTTTTTTCATGAGTCTTTTCTAAGGAAGCTACTAATGAATTATCTTCAGACCATCAGAATGATGAGTAAAATATCAACATAAGGACACATGCAGAAGATTCACATTATATTGCATAAAAGTGTTCTGCTCTGACTTGATGTTTTTAGAAGAAGTTCTTGACCATTTCCACACTGTAATCCAGACACTGTGCCCAGCTAATTATCTCTGGGATCTTCTTCCAAATGTGTCGATATGAAGTTTGGCCCAACATAAGGAAGTCTGGGTTTGTTACTCAATTTTAGAAGCAATGAGGAAAAGCAAGTGAATAACTTTTTAAAAAACGGGGACAAGATTTTCCATTCAAAATAGAAAAATTTCCTGATTCACAGGGCATCGGGTAGAACTTTCCAAAATATCTTATCTCAGTGGTAGGGAATATCCCAAACCTGAGACTGTTTTGGTCAAACTGAATAAATCTTAGTATCAAGACCTGAAAGGATCAAATCGTTTCTAAGTAACTTGACAGTCTCCCAAAACAAAACTCAAGAATAATTATAGTTATACAAAACATATACAACATATAACAGGGTAAAATTCACAGGTTTTGTCATTCAACAATTATCAGACATAAAGAAAAATGGAAAAATGCCACCCATTGAAGAGAAAACCTAATCAATTGAAACTGATGTAAGATTGACACAGGTGTTAGGATTAGCAGGAGAGGCTATTAAAACACATATTATAACTGTATTCCACATGTTCAACAATAAATTAGAAATATGGAAGATTTTTATGAAGCTACATATTAAATGTCCAGAGATGAAAACTGTAATATATGAGATAGAAATGGACTAGTTACATACTGCAGAATAAAAAAATTAATGAACTAGAAGGCATAGAATAAGATGTTCCAAAATGAAGCACAGAAACAAAAAAGAGAATTAAGAAAAATGAACAGAGTACCTGTGGGATCCCATCAAGCATCCTGATGTATGTGTGATTGGAGTCATCACAAGAAGGGGGCAAAAAATTTTGAAGAAACAATGGCCAAAACTTTCCAAATTCAATAAAAACTATAAACCCAGTGATCGAAGAAGACTAATGAACCCCTAAGCACAATAAACATGAGAAAACTAATCCAAGATACTTTAGAATAAAAATAATCAAAAGTAATAATAAAGAAAAAAATCTTACAAGCAGTCAAGAAAAAAGGACACATTTTATACAGTGACAAAGATAAGAATGACAGCAGATTTCTTGTGGGGAACATTGCAAGTTAGAAGACATTAGAGAAACACCTTTAAAGTACTAAAAGAACAAAATGTCAACCTAAAATTTTATAACCAGCAAAAAATATCTTTTAAAAATGAAGGTGAAATAATGACTTTTTTAGACACAAAAGCTGGAAGAATTCATTACTGGAAGACTGACACTACAACAATTGAAGAAATTCCTGTGACAGAAAAATTGTGTGTGTGTGTGTGTGTGTGTGTGTGTGTGTGTGAGAGAGAGAGAGAGAGAGAGAGAGAGAGAGAGATGGATGGAGATATACAAGGGAATAAAAAGAATTTAAGAGACAATTGATTATAACAGAAATAATAATAATATCTGGGTGCTGTAACAATTGTAAAAGTAAAATGTATGACAATAATAGCACAAAGACCCGGAAGAGAAGAATGGCAGTATACTATTTTAAAGGTCTAGTACTATAAATAAAATTATATAATATCACTTGAAAATAGACTATCAAAAAGTTAAAGATGCTTATTATAAATCCTAAAACAATAACTCAAATAAAAAAACAAAGAGTTATTGCTAATAAGCTAACAAAGGAGTTAAATAGATTTTTTTGATGGTTAATTTTATGTTTTTATTTGATTAGACTATAGTACCCAGATACTTGATTAAACATTATCTAGATGTTGGTGTGAAGGTATGTTTTACATGAATATAGCATTTAAATGAGTAGACATTGAGTAAAGCAGATTATTTATCCTTTATATATGGGTGGGCTTCAACCAATCAGTTGAAGGCTTGAATTTAAAAAAATAGACTGACCTGCTTCAAGAAATTGTGTGTGTGTGTGTGTGTGTGTGTGTACATATTTCTATTAAGTAATACATAATCAATTAATCCAGAAAAGTAAAAAATAAAAATAAAAAAGGAGATGGAACACAAAGAATGGATAGGAAAAATATAAGAAAAAGCAAAACAAAAAGTTAATCATATCAATAATCACACTAAATGCAAATAGTTTAAATATTCTTATTAAAAGACAGGGTTGTCATGTTAGATTAAAAAGGTAAGACTTAATGTTATACTCCCTATAAGAAACACACTTTTATAACAAAAACAAAAATAAGAATAAATTTAATGAAAGAGATGTGCAATGAAAACAACACACTTTACAATGAAAACAACACACTCTGGGAAATGTCGGAGAGTAATGTAGGATTTTGTGAGAGTGGCTGGGGTTGAGTTGGTGGTGGGGGTAGTAACTAGGGATTAGTATATTATAGTTATGGAATCAAGAACTTGGAGATTGGAGATTGGAGATTGGGTGGGAGAAGTCAAACATAGGTAAATAAAAATGTCTCCCAATTAGATAGAAAATAATAAGAGTTTTTTTAAAAGGGAGAACTGAGGAGGAACAGTTTGAGAGAACATTGATAAATGTATACATGAAACAAGTCCAAGTCAACATTAAACTACTTTCTATAACATACTTTATGAAAAGTTAAATGTAGATATAAATCCGTGTGCCTAGAATGTTTACAATTTAATACTTTCCTCTTTTTTTGTCATTAAAAATAATGACTTTATTGCAACTTTTTAAATGCTGTAAGACAGTGAAGAAAGAATCACAAAAGCTTCCAGGAAAATGAGCATGGCCTTTTATCCCAAGCCAAACTGCCATTCAAGTACACGGGCAAGAGACACACAGCTTCAAACATAAAAGAATTGAGAATTCTTACTAGTTCCCAATGGAGGAGTCTATTAGAGAATAAACTTGGGCCTACCAAGAGATGACTGGAAAAGCTGCAATGAAAAACCTGGCAGCGAACATTGGATGTATCTTACTATACTTTTGAGTGCTTACTCCATGCTGGGTATAGTGTTATGTGCTCTATTGGCCTGGGGTTCAATTACTTCTCCTATTTTGGAGACAAAAAAATGGAAGTTCAGAGTTAATAGCTTCTCCTAAATGAAAAAGATCCTGAATGTTTGTTTTGTTCGCTTGTTAGTTTTTATGCAGGAGAAGTTAAACAAATCAGATGATGATAATGGTGATGAACCACAAAAAAACTTGGAATGTGCTAGCACTTATGTTCATTATCTCATTTAGTCCTCACTCAACCTTATGAGATAAGGTACTATATTTATTTTCAATTTATAAATAAGGAAATTGAAATACAGAGTTTAAAATACTTTTTTCACATTGCTAATGTTTATCTACTATTTTCACTCTAAGAAGACTTGAGGGAAGATCTCCTTGAACCAATGGTTTGTACTAACTTGATGGGTTAAGTATTTTTATTTTCAAGATAGTAAATTACTTAAATTACGTATGTTTTATAGAAATTTTGCATTATTTATTTAAACATAACTTTTCCAGATGTAAAACTAAATGGGGCCCATTTAAACAGCAAGTTTGTTAATTGTTCTACTGGAATTATTTGAGAAAGCAATACTAACATGTGGGTAGAGGAGCAGCCTCATCATCTGGAGTTATATTTCTTCATAAGAACAAAAAATAAAAGAGAAAACAGGATTACTAAGAACCTATTATATGAGAGGTACTTTAGGCATGCCATTAAGTTTAGTAACAAACTTTTAAATGGTGTTTTACCCAAATTTTACAAATAAGAAACTGAAGCTCAAGCAGATAAATTTTATTTTTGAACATCACATAGGTATTAGTACAGTGAGAATTTGCATTTGAAGTGGTCTGCCATTTAATCTTTTGGTTTCTGCTACACTGTCATGCTTTCCAAAAGGAGGTTTTGCTCCATAAAGTGGGTTTTCTTTCAAAGGCAACAATCTATTCAAACTAGTTAAAAAGTTATGGATTGCTTAAAAAGCAGAGAATGAAACATATCAGGGTCACTTAGGACTTTATAATTCTTAATCATGAAGAAAAGTATTATGTTGATATGAGTATAGACTGTCTCAGAAAACCTTGATAGATTGGTTTAAATGAATCAAACCTAAACTTTACAAACCAAATAAAGCATCATAAGTATAGTATCCTTAATGTGTTGTACATTTTATCTATATTTGGTTGGTCGAATTGTTTATTTATGCTTAAATAAATGTAATCTATTCACATGTTTGTCATGAAAAGAAGTAATAATAATATTTTATTAATTGCTAAAGGAATATCCTAAGTCATATGGATTTGGCTATGGGTTCAGAATTGCTCACAGTTTTTGTCCTCAGTTTTGCCATCTGTGGATACACATCTAAGCTGCTGAAATTGAAAAAATCACCTAGTCACCAAGTAACAGCACGGGATCAATGAGAATCTAGGAGAAAGTTCTAAGTCTCAAGAGGACTTACCAACACTTCAGACAGTGATGAAAGCATTGTTGTGGTCATATGGCGAAATCCAAGTACTATTAAGCATGGATCAAGATAAGAAAATGGGATGTCTTTTACGATTTCAGTGTTTTAAAGACAAAACTGTCTCCTCAAATTCTTTCAGGCAATACTTCAATTGATCATTTCTATGTGTCCCACAAACTTTTACCTAAGCAGGAAATTCCATCTAGTTAGTCTCACATTGATTGTTTAAGTATCCATGTTTATTATGTACCTTTTTAGTTAAAATAGTATAAATGTATCTATTTAATTGTAATTAAACTGTTCCTGATGAAAGTGTTTTATAGGCATTTCCAATAGAGGTAACTTAGAGCATAGTCTCAGGGTAATAAAGAAAATACTAGAAATAAAATAAAAGCTTTACTTATGTTTTTGTTTTTGATGTACATATCAAATTATTTTTCTTCTCTATACTATACAGATTAATGAAAAAAATTATAAAATGTTCATAGAAAAGCTCTATCAAAGATACTAAAATTAATTACTAATTTAAGAAAAACATGTTAATTATAGCAAATAGTTTTAATTTTAACTGGCTTAAGCATGCAAACTAAAAATACGTTTGGCTGATTTAAGTTGTAGCTAAGTATATTTTAAACATATTCTAATATATTTTAAATATATATATTTGTATGCTTGTGCTCAATTTTTAAGATAACACTTGGAGATGATATTCTAGGATCAGCATACATACGCACTAATGTTATCTGTATGGCAGCTTAAATTGTTTTTCCTCGGAGAATTCTTCAAAGAAATTTTAATATATGTATCTTTACTTTTTTCCTATTTTATTTCAGAAATCTTCACTGAGAGTTATACTTTCTTGGTGACTTCCAACACTTTATTTTTCTCAAATGATTCTATAACTTTAGGAAGGACACAATCCAATCTCTTATAAAATGGCCTTTGTTATAAAAAATGTCCTCATTTCCTTCTGTAGAAAAGGTACACTAAAAATAAGCCTAGCTTTCATGTGGCTTTCCCATCTGTCCTACCGTCCCTCTGCCTTTCTCCTGGTGATTGGTGGCCACACTGGCACGTTTGTTTCACTGTCTTTGAAAATTGCTTTCATTATTTACAGTGCTATCTCTGGAGCTGACGTTTTTCCATTTTAAATATTAAACAGTGGATTTGATTTTCAATTTTTGGAATTTTTTACAAACTCAGTCATTTTGTTATCTTTGTCAGTCAAAGGATTAAAAATAAATTAATTGACATAAATTGAGACATTTACATTCTTATAATAAATTATGTTGATTACTATTCACCATGGCAAATATTCTATTGGGCTCACTCAGTGTCCATTATAACCCTCTTCTTCCTTGCCTTCTTCCCTGTTTGCTCTGGAACTCTGCAGTGCCTCCCACAATGGGCTTGGCCATGTGACTTGTTTCAGCAATAGAATGTGGTGGAGTAATGGTGTTCCACCCAGTTTTGATCCAAAGCCTAAGAGGTATCATATATCTCCCCGTGAAGTCTTGTGCACCTGTGATCTATCTTGAGAAAAGCGTGTCCCTGGTTATCACTGCACCTTCAGGCTGAGTCCCAGAAAGATGACAGGGGGACCACATCTGAAATTGAACTGGAGGCCTGGAGGCTAGCCTGACTCAGTCTACCCCAATCAAGGTTGGCAGCAACACAGCCTACCAGCAGCTTTGTGAGCAGTCATTGTTTGCTTTCATAAGCCACTGAGATTTAGAGGTTGTTTTTACAGAAAAAAAAAAAGGTTAATATACTGTTCACAGAATAATGTATAAGCTCTTAGGCTAGTCCTTTAAGGTAAACAGATTTTGCTTCATCTACTTTCCTGGTTTCAATCTTGTTTTTAATATGAACAGCAGGCAAATGGGTCCACTGAATGTATCACAAATATGCATTTCCAGTCCTACTTTTTGGCTCATTACCAAACTATATTTCTTTCATAGCTGAACTCTAATCTCCTTCACAAAGACTTCTCACTGACCACAGATCGAAGCCCTGCATTTGAGGCTATACCATTCACTTAAACTTTGTATAAATTATGCAGCATTTCTTCTAGTATCTTCTATTGCAATGGAACTTTTCATGTTGAAAACTGAAAGTATGAGATAGAAAAGGTTTTATGGTGTGGTGATAAGCATGGGGCTGGCTTGTTGCATAGTTTACTTGCTATGGAATCTTTTAGCAAATCAGTTATTCTTTCTGAGCCTTCATTCATTGGCTTTAAAGTAGGAATAAAAATCCCTATCTTAAATACAACTTGTAAAGAATAGATGTAATAATTGATGTCAAGCTCTAAGTGCAATATTAATCATGTATGGTGAGTAGTGTAAGCTACTGAAGAACAATATTTATAACTTAAAATTTCTATCACTTACAAAAGAGGGAATATTTACTACCCTACTATATTTATGTTATTCAAAAATTTTTTATTGAGTGTAGGAGGCATTAAAAATGATTTTGATGACAATAGCATTGATCAAAATAATTATATCCACCTCTCCCTACCTGAGCTACCATTCAAAAGATAATGGTAGCCTTAACTATGGTGATAATTGTAAAAAAAAATATTTTAAAGGTGGCCAAATTGGATGAATTGGGCCAGGAAAGAGAGGGCTCAGAATTTTAGACTTTTATCCTGTGCAATTGCATGAAAGATGGTGCCATTGGCTGAGAGAGAATATAGCAGGGGAAAGCAATTTTTGAAGGATTGGGATCAAAGCATTTTGGACAGCATAAAATGTCTGTGAGAAATACAAATAGAAGAGGTATCAAATATGAATGCGGAATTCAGGGGAAAAGTCTTAGCTGCAGATATAATTATGAAGTCATCAGCATATAAACATTGTATGGAGAAAAGTGTCTAGAACTGAGCACAGGGCACTCCGGTATTTATAAGACAGAAAGAGTAAGAGAACTAAAAACAGACTAAAAAGAAGTCATTCAAGTCAGAGGAACTCCAGAACATAGTGTTCTAGCAGCTAAGTGAACAAAGCATTGAAAGAAGAAGGTTGCAATTAACTGTCTAAGTCTGTTGATAAATTAAGACATGTGAGAACTTGCCACTGGATTTGAAAATATCACAGTTTTTGGTAACCTTGACAATAGTTTTAGCAGAATGGAGGGCAAGAAAACAAAGATCTAGAGTGGTTGAAAGAGAATGTAAAGGGAGATATGAACACAGAAAATATAGACCAATCTTTTAAGGAGTTTTGTTCAAAAGAGAACAGAGAAAAGGAGCCGTAATTGGTCAATGTTAGTTTTAGCCTTTATTTTTAAGGTTGTAGAAATTACGTATGTGCAGGTGAGAATTAGTAAATACTCATAGGCAGAGGTGAATTGAGACAGACTGTAGATGTGGGCAAGAGATGATTAGGTGGCAGTCAAAGATAAATTTATTGACGTAAGAGAGAGAAGGGATAGCAACAGGAGCATGGTGCTTGAGTAGATTCCAAGGGATCATGTGCATGAAAGAAGGGGTTACTTTAGATACGATCAGGACCAGTATGCCCACGGAAATGAGAAGAAAAGCAAATGCAGAAACAATGACACAATTGGTGTTACTTGGACTTCTTTTAATTACATGTATTTTCTCAGTTAAAATAGTGAAGATAGTAATTGAGAAAAAGACGTGATGAGGGGGTAAAGAAAGAGAAGATATTAAGAAAGAGTCATCTGGCACATGGGAGGGTCACTTCATTAGAGAATTGTAGTAAGATTGCAAAGCACTGAGGACTCACTAGAGTTCTGTGGTCATACATTAAAATAAAACCAGGCAGCATAGTTGCATATTTTTCTCTAGCAACATTGTGGAAGCAGAGAGTGGCACAGGGGTTAGAGAAAATTTGAGGGGGATTCTAGAGCTGGACTGTGGAATCATCATTAGGCTTGGCAACATTAAGGGATCCAAAGGTATAACTACCATGTGGGTTGTCTGGGATGCGGAAGTCACCGCTGAACAGCCAGGAACAGGGGTGACAGAGACGTCCTCATAACATGGGCTGATATAAGCAGCTGTACAATTACACCCAACCTGCTTTATTTTTATTTCTTTATTTTTCTACGAACTTGCATAATGTCTTAAGTTTCAAAACCTCCAGAGAGAGTACTCGGTTTGCCTAGATTAGGATATAAGTTGCATCTGAGTACAGTGACAGGGACGAATGTTCCAGAAAGAGGTTTCAGACCTTGCAACTTCTCTACTGGAATGGATTGACCATTCCAGACAATCCAACATGATGAAAAAGCAATTATTCAAAATAAAATTAAGGTGTTGGGTGGAAGGGAAAAATGGTTGTGGAGGCCAAATAAATGTCTATTCATGGGCCTACTTGGGAAACAAACTTGTGGCCCCAATGGTGTGCAGAGGACCACCAAATGTCTGGGGAGGAGGACACACACAAACAACTTCAGTAGGTGGCAAGCGTGAGTAGAAACCTTTAGGAACAAATCACTGCCTTCATCATCTCCAACATTGTCAGCTGGGTGTGTGCCACAGCACCATGCCCTAATGTCTGACCTTGGCCTTGTCCCAGCTGTCAATGATGTAAGAGTGTAACCCGTGAATTGCCTTGTAATCTTGGTTGGTATGTACTATGATTTTAAGTTGCTCCTGTTTGCTGTAGCTGGTGACAGACAGCTCTGGGTCCATAAGTGTCTGTGTGTGTACTTTCATCACACTCCTATTAGAACCCTGATTCATTATTGTTGTCTTGTATAGGTCTTGTACCACCATCATGACATGCACTTCTTCAGGAATAAAGTTTGGCTGCTGAGTGTGAAAAGTTGGTCCTCGCAGCTCCATACATGGGCTCATTTCTGCCATCTCCCATCCTTCATCCTTCACACTTTGTTTTGGTAATAAATGGTTTTGTAATTTTCCACATTTATACTTACTCTCAGGTAACTTGTTGAAAACAAAGCACTGCATTAGGAATGCCTGAGACTGTCATTGAGGCAAGTCTTTTCTCTGGTTTTTATTTTTAAAGCACTTGCAACATCAGTATCCATCAAATAAACTATAAAACCATTTAATGAAGAACCACTAATTTACACTCTCATCAGAGTTATATCTATTTTATTTTGAAGTCTAATAGCATCAAAAGCAGTCTGCACTCAAAAAGGAAAAAAAATGTTATGTTAAAATTATTTTGTCATCTATGGTTCTTAAAATTAATTTTCCATATACAGGGTCCAGAACAAGTAATTCTTGGACTTGAGTTATGATTTTATTACAAAATCATAACCATACATGCTGTGATTTTGTAATAAAAGATTTGGTACAGATTACCAGCTCATAAAAAAGGGACGGTATTTGTGTCAGAGCCTGTACATATCTTGAATCCCTCACTTCAATTAGAATTTGGATTCCAGGATGTCACAATGCAGATTATACATTTTTATACTCAAAGATTGAGCATCAACTTTCAAAAATCCCTTTACTACTTTTTTCCACAAAGATATATGTACCCCGATGTTCATTGCAGCATTGTTCATGGTGACCAAGACATGAAAACAACCAAAGTGTCCTTCAATAGATGACTGGATAAAGATGCTGTACATATACTTAATGGACTATTACTCTGCCATAAGAAGAGATGAAATAACTGCCATTTGTGACAACATAGATGGACCTTGAGATCATCATACTAAGCGAATTAAGTCAGATAGAAGAATTCAAGAACCATGTGACTTCATTCAAATGTGGGATATAAGACAAACAACTCACGGACATGCAATAGTTTAGTGGTTACCAAAGGGTAATGGGGTAGGGGGTGGGGGAAGAGGGAGGGGGAGTCAAATATTTGGCGATGGAAGGAGAACAAGTCTGGGTGTGAGCACACAATGCACCACATAGATGATGTATTATAAAATTGTACACCTGAAACTTGTATAATTTACTAACCAATGCCACTTCAATAAATTTAATTTAAAAAGCCTTTTCACTCAGAAAAAATTTTACACTTACAGAAAACATGCAAAAATTAAGAGTAGCACAAAATTTCAAAACTATGAATAGTATAAAGAATTCTTATATACCTTTCATCCAAATTTAACTTTTACCCAAAATATTGTTAACAATTTACCCATTTGCTTTATTGTGTGTGTTTTATTTTCTGAACCATTTGAAAATAAATTCTATACATTCAGACCCTTTCCCCTTAAAGTCTTCGATGCATATTTTCTAAAAATAGATATTCTGTTACATAGCCACAGTAGTTATCAATTTGATAGAACACTTTTGTGTAGTCTACTGTTTATATTTCAGTTTTGCCAATTGACCTAATAATGTGCTTAATGTTATATTTTTCCCTCCTTACAGAATCCACGTTAGGATTAGTTACTGCATTTAGTTATTAGGTCTCTTTAGTTCCCTTCAAACTTGAACTTTTTTCCCAGTCTTTCTTTGTTTTCTTTGACATAAATATTTTTGAATAATAAGCTCTTTTTTCTTTTAAATAAACTATTTCTCATTTTGATTTTGTCTGATGTTCTATCATGTTCATGGCTAGAATAATGCATAGGTGATGTTGTGCCTGACTCCTGAGGGTACCTTATTGAAGTCACATGATGTTAATCGGCCCCTCATTGGTGATGTTAATTTGATTACCCAGCCAATGTTTTCCAGTTTCTACACTGTGTTGTTGCCAGTCAGCAATCTGTGGGAAGATTCTTTATGGCTATGTAAACATCTTGCTCCACCTATAAATGTTCTCCTACTGTGGTCATTCATTGGTAATTCTTGCTTGATTCAATCTTTACTATGATGGATGAAAATCATGATTTTCCAGCTCTACCACTGTCATCTCTACATTTAGTATTTGACTCCCCTTCCGATTATCTGTCTATCATCTATCAATCTATCATCATCATCTTTTATCTAACTAGCTAGCTAGTTATCACCTCTCCATCAATATTTATTATTAGTATGAACTGGTAGAGTTCTCTTTCTTCCAGTGGTTTAAAACTTTTTGTTCTTCATTATTTAGGTGCTCAGATTGTCCTGAATTTTAGCGGTGTGAACCCCTGTAGTCTGGTTCCTGTGTCTTTGTCATATACTCTTATCCTTTATTTTTTTTATGTGGGTAGTTCCCTGGCTGGGAATTGAGCCTAGGTTGCAGCATTGACAGCACCAAAGCCTTAGTCACTACACCACCAGGGAACTCCCCACCCACCTTATCCCTTTTTAAGCCCTCCTTTACTTTCTGATATGAAAAGATCTATGCCCCCATCTTGTGATCCACTCATGGATCTGTGGAGTCCTGATAGCTTTTAGTGAACATGGTATTAGAGACCACACTCTGCAGGTTTGGTGTAGCACAACATGCTTTTGTATATATATAAAATATCCATAAATTTTTGGTGATAGTAATATTAAATTATGATAATGATATTTATATTCAATCACTTGCTTATACATCACTTGAGTTTATTTGAAGATATTCTGTACTCACTTTTATTTTGTATGAGCTTGGACGCCAATTTTCATATGTTCAAAGTTAAAAAAAATGTGTTTAAAAGAAGTATGACTCCAATAGAACTTATTTTCCCCAGATGTAGCCACAAGCTGCCTTAGTGATAATCTCTTCACAAATGCATCTTTTGTGGCCAGGCTTTGCTGTCTGCTGTAGGATTTTTTTCAAAGTGAACTCTTTGCTTGGTTTGGCTGATGTGGACACTAACAGCCTAAGTAAAGGAAAATGGGCTAATTTTTTAAGCTTATCCTTGCTTAAGGGGAATGAGTCATTCTGAATCTGAATTACACAGGGCCATAGAAAATATACAGCCTTTCCTTCTCTTTGCTGCACTGGAACAGTCATGTTAGGAATCTTGTTTCCCTTGTTTCTTGGCAAAAATCACAAGGCAATAGAAACCTGGAATAAAATTTTGTGGATAGATGTTCTGAGGCAGTTCCCAATGTAGGCACAGACTTCTTTTCTCCAGAACTGAGGAAGAGAGACAAGTGGACTAGGTTTTCTACAACTACGTATGAATAACATCACACATAAAATACAGCTCGCTTCTTTTGATTAGAAGTTTGCTTCTTTTCATTTTCAAGCTCTTTTTCTCAGTGGTATTATAAAATTGTCTGAAACACAGAACGAAGTTCTTGATTTTATTATATTCAATAAATTACTTGCATATGATTTCATAGAATCTTTTCTTTTTCATTAATTAAAATAATTGTGTCCCCATTTTTCATTAAAATTTTCAAAGCAATGATCAAGTTAAAATGAAAGTCATTTGTGTCATATAATTCTGGAAGTAGAAAGGTGTTTTAAAAAGTCTTATTTTAATAAGCACTTTTCTGTTGCTGTATGTTTTGGAAACAACCTGGCATATTTCTTATTTGCTTTTTTTTTTGTATCATCAACGATTTCTTTACTAGCTATCTTTCATTCTGTTTTATAGCATCTAAGTAGTTAAGCTTTCTAAAAATATTTTTTTCAACACTTGGATGTTTATAAATTCTTGTTTCAAGTTTGTTGGGATTGTAAAATGACTAATGTACAGAAAGACTAAACCTCAAGGATATGATATTAAAATATGTTATAATAATATAATGTATATAAGAAAATGACTGAGAGAACACATAATTTTCTCTTGATTTACTAATGTTTATATTTTAAATTTCCTGTAGAAATCTTCAAATCATAGAATATTAGAATAAAATTTAAAGGTCATCCAGCCCCAACCTCTAATTGCTGCCTGATTAGTCTCCTTAATATTGCAGACATTCCATCATCTAACCTCTGCTTGAACTCCTTTTACATTGTTAAGAAACGTACCAATTTAAGGAACTGTCATTTCTAGGGACAAGTAATTGCTAGAAACTCTTCCCTGAATTACAGAATCAAAATAATCTTCCTTATAAATTGCACTTGGTTCAATTTATATTTTCTAAGGCACCAATATTTCTAACCTATCTGTTTCACAAAGGCAGATCTTGAACTATTTAGAGGTACCCATTGCTAAGAATGGGACTATTACTTATTCCTCCCATTCTATGTACATTATTGTAGACAAAGTTTTCCCTATTGATACATATTGATGTAAAGCCTTCCATGTATTTTAACAAAAAATTTCCTTTTCCTATTATTTTCCAGTTGATTATTTGGACTCAAGTATAGGATTTTGTATTTAATACTAAATTTTTTATTGGATTTATTGTATTATTTTAGCTGCTTGAAATATTTGTATGTTCACATTTGTTCATCAATGTGTTAGCTAATCCATCTTTTACACAGTTAGTAAGTTCCTTATATGTAAAACATTTTTACTTGGTTTCCATGAAACACTCTCCTGTTTTTCCTCCTAACTCTTCTGACTTCTCTTCTAGTCATCTTGTAAGTACATTATTCTCTGCTCATTCCAATTGTTTCTTGGGGTCCCATGATTGAGAACATCCATTCTCTAAACATACTGACTAGATGATCCTATTCATTCCTATAAAACTATTCTGAATCTAGAATCCAAAGATGGGCTCCAGGGGATTCATAATCATTGATGTGGATATATTTATTTGCACTGTAGTATTCATCAGGTTCTTAAAGACAAGAATGATGATGATGATGATGATAACAAGTTTATCTATACACTATTAATTTCCATATTGTTATCTTCATTGTAGTCTCTCTCCTGCTCATCACTTACCATCATGAATTTCTCATCTACCTTCCAAACCCTAAACCTACATTTCCTCCTGTGTCCTAGCTCAGTGAATGTTATCACCATCCATATAGAGGTGCATGCTACAACACCAAATTTTAATATGGTTTCTTTCCTTTTCCTTTATCCTATGCCATCCATCCTATACATCCCAGATTCCTATCAATGCTACCTTGTGAATATTTCACAGATTTTTTTTCACCCCTCCATTCCCACTACAATAGCCATCAGTATCTCCTGATACTGTAAGAGCTTTCTAAGTGGGATCCTGCCTCCAGACATAGTCCCTCCAATCTATTCTCCAGCCCAAGGAGTCTTTTTTCAAAACTAAAACTGATTATATTATAGTCTAGCATTAAAAAACTGTATTTACTTCCACTATTCAAAGGATAAACACAAACTACCTTTGTAAACAAGGCTCTTAAGGCCGTTCTCTACATGCTCAACCTAGCATACTCCCTCATTCTCAGGCTGTGTTCTAGATAGACACACTGCATTTCTAGATATTCTAAGATGTTGTGATCCTGCCTTTAGAACTTGGCAGGTATCATTCTTTCTACCTGCAACACTTGTTTTGTTTTGTTTTGTTTTCTCTACACTATTCTTATCTACATGCTCAAGCAGGGCATTACTTCCATTAAATTAAATCATATGCCTGATGAATGTAGACTAGGTTAGATGCTGCCATCATGTAAGCCTGTGTCTGTCTGTACTTTCTCTGTCATAGCACTGTCTACATGGGTGTCCAATCTTTTGGCTTCCCTGGGCCAAAATAAGAATTGGAAGAAGAATTGTCTTGGGCCACACACGGAATACACTAATAGCTAATGAGCTAAAAAAATAGGTCTCTGTATAATTTTTGTAATGTTTTAAGAAAGTTTACAAATTTGTGTTGGGCCACATTCAAAGCCATCCTGGACTGCATGTGGCTCATGGGGTACAGGTTGGACAAACTTGGTCTACAAGCTTCACCATAAACCTACTTGTACATTCCCATAAACTTCCAGAGCATCCCCCACTCCACACCTCCCCCAAATAAATTTATAGCTAAGTAAAATCAATCCTTGTTGTGCAAAAATACAGTTTCAAGACTAGCCTTGTAGGCACACCTTCAACCAGATTGGCAATGCTAAGCCTTCCTATGCAGACACTTTGGAACTCCACTGACATGTTCTCTTCTTTACTTAAATGTATTGATCTGTTGTTTCTGCAAGGCTCCAGTGGTGAGAACTGATGACCCCCTCCACTTTGTTCACTGTTTCGTCCACAATACAAGCCTGGCATAGTGCTCAATAAATATTATATGATTTGTAAATGTTCTGAGTTTATTTATGACTTCTATAATTTCAAACGAAGCTGGGCTGAAGATAAGAGTTTATAGTGAATAAATAGAGATCTCACTTTAGACAACATCCATTCACCTGTTTCCCTTGGATAATACAATTTAACATATTTTCCTTGGATGATGCAATCCTAACTGTAGGGCTTTTTTTCCCTCTTGGGACCACACATTCATTATTAAAAATTTTGTCAAATGCCTTGATGAAATGCACATGTACTCTGTCTATAACTGATGTTGATCCCAAACTTTAAAAACCAAATAGAATGTTAAAAGCTTAGACTCTAAAAACACAGCCTCATCTAATCCTGAGAAGCTCAGTCTATTTAGAAGAACATGTAAGTAAATACCCCACAACATCACAAGGGCCATAATGGAGGAGTGGAGAAAGCGAACTGTGAAGAGCAAAGAAAAGCAACTGACAACCCTGCAGTTGGTCCACCGTGATTTATTCTTTGTGTATTGCCTGCCAATCCGATTTCCAGTGACTGTTAATTTCCTTTTCACAGCTCACATTTCAAATAATTAATTATATGCTCTAGAATTTTGCCTTAATTCTATTACAACATATTAAGTTTGAGAAATAAAAGAATAACACAAAAAAGATGACATATCTGTGGTACCTTCTGAAACTTTTGGAAACCAAAATAACAGTCTTTTTCCTACTATCTCCTTAATGATTTCTGATGGTTGCCAAGGGCTCTGTGACAAGTTCCCTCAGTACCTTAGAACAAATCCACCTGGGTTCAGAAAATTGGATTAATTCTGAGTAGCTGGGTGTTCTTACAATTTCTTATCTTTGCTTCATTTCTCCATACCCAATATATTTTCCACTCTTTCAGTGTGAAGTATATTATCATGCTCTTAGGGAAGACAGAAATAAAATTGTTTTCTATTTCCTTTTTATTTTTCTTGTTTGCTAAATTTATCCTGTCTATCCATAATCAATACAACTGCTTCTTAGTTTTTTCCTTGTTCAGGAAAAAGCTAAAATGTGTTCCTAGTCTCAGCTTCCTCTGCACTTCAGCCATTACGACACAATACTAATCCTTTGGTTACATACTGAATGTTCGCATATTTACATTTCCTTAGTGGTCACTCTTCTTGAGCAGATAAAAACTTCTCAAATAACATTAATTATATATTTATTTGTAGATACTTAGAATTCACTTAGTGGCTACAGTGTGCCCTATTTTACAGATGTCTAGCTGAGGTGCTTTATGGCTAAATGATTTTCCACCAGGTAACATGCTAATAAATGAACAGGGGCTACTACTAGAACTCTTCTTTTGGTTCAGAAGGATCTCTTCTTTCCAGAATTCTTTTACCTTCCATTGAAAACACAACTATTTTTTTTCCTAGAGAAAGCACTGCAACCAGTTTATGTATCCTTCAAGATATTTTCTATACATATATAAGCAAATGCATGTGTATATGTGTGTGTGTATATATACATACACACACACACACATACACATATATACTTTCTACACAAACAGTAATGTCTTAGTCCTTTCGGGCTGCTATAACAGAACACCACACACTGGAGTGGCTTAAATAACAGTTCTGGAAGCTCTAAGTCTAAGATCAGACTGCTGGCAGGTTTGGTTTCTTCCGGGATCTTTCCCTGACTTGCAAATGGTTGCAGTCTTACCATGTCCACATATGGTCACCATGCAGTGTGTGTATAAACATATTGTTCATGTCCTAATTGCTTCCTGTAAGGATACCAGTCATATTGGATTAGAGCCCCCACATGACGTCATTTTTATTTAATCACATCTTTAAAGACCCTGTCTTGCCCACGACTGTGGTCATGGCAGTTCGCAATGGATCCGGGCAGACTGAAGAAGAACCAAGGAGCTGCAGGTCACTTAAACAGCCTTTATTGCAGAAGCAAAGCAGCAACAACATGGCATCTGGGAGTCGGCGCACAGCAGGGCATCATGCACTCCCGGAGAGTCCCCTCCCCTTACGTAGGCAGGCGCCAAGTAGCAAGCACATAAGGCACATAAACAACAAAATGGTCTGCCGCCTGGAAAAGTGCAAGTCACGGTTACGTCACAGGTGTGTGTCACTACGGCCGAGCAGGGCGAGAGAGCTGACTCCACCTGCCCCACGCTCCAGCCCGTCAGGGTTTCTCGCCTCACAATCTATGCAACAGTTGTCTTCCATGATGTTCCCTGTGCAAGGAGTGTGGTACACTGCATCCAAATGCCACAGCAACAATACAGACTACAACAACTATAATAACACACAATAATAATAAGGTAATCCAGGCAATGCGCCATTTGTTAGTGAGAGAAGCCCACCCTTCTTCGAGGGGAGCCCCTGTCAGGAACTTGATGTTTTGAGTTTCTGCAGCTAAGGCTTGTAATGCCTGACTAACATTGTGCTGTGCATCAGGGATTTATATGCAACACTCGGTGCCACTGAAGGCACAAACCCTTCTCTGGGAAGTAGTAAAAATATCTAAGGACATGGGATTTTGTAACACAACTTTGCACATCTGATAGACTTCTGCATTTAAAAGGGATAATGCTTTGAGAATTTCATTAAAGGCAGGCACGTGCTATATACAAAGCCAAAGCAGTTATCTCTTGTTGATTTACTATACTAGCTCCTTGAGGGGAAAATACAGCCAGAGGTAGAACCACCACGCAGTGCACTTCACCCTGTGGTGTGCCTTAAAGGTGCCCTAATTACTGGGTTTACTACCCAGAGTGGGGAGGACTTGGCCTGGGACATTTGGCCACCCCAGGTATAATAGCCAGCCCAATTAGCAGGCAGGTAGGGCCAGCCATGCTGCCTGCACCCACATAAGCTCATCGATGGGACAGGGTAGGCACTGTAGTGGCTGGGGGGACGATGCCAGGGCATAATGGCATCCCCCGTGATTATCTCACAGAGATCAGAGGGAGTCCAGCCCATATTCATAGCTCTCTTTAGCCTATGGGTTATGCATTATGGTGCCTTAACAGAAAGTTCCACGGCTTCCGCTGTGAGCCATTCCAGGCAGTCCCATACAGAATAACCAAGCCAGGGGCGAGTCTTGTTTATTTGCTCCCGAGCAAGAGCCAAGAGCTGCTGCCTGGTTGTATTTCACGCAGGTGTGGGATCGCTAGCAGTCCAGTAACGGAGCCAAGTCCAATTCTGCGCCCTAGCTGGCTGTGTCTTCCACAGGAGGCCACCAGTCACAGTGAGCGGCAACTCGGTACAAACCCAGCGTGCTGATCCACATAACACTATGGGCGGAAAGAAAGGGAAGTTATAGGAACATGATATCATCAATGTAATGGTACGGGCATACATTTTCAGGCTGTGACCATTGTGCCAAGTCCACTGCCACCAGTCAGTGACACAGTGTGGGGTTATGCAAGTACCCCTGGGGAAGGACCATAAAAGTCCACTGTTGGCCTTCCCACATGAATGCAAATGGATCTTGGTTCCCTAAGGCTATGTTAATGGAGAAAAAGTCATTAACAAGATCAGCAACAAAGTGATAGGTCCCCAACTCCTGACTCAGGCGATCCATCAGGTCTGCTAATGACAGAACCCTTGCATGTAAAGGAGGCACTATCTTATTTAACTCCCGGTAGTCCACTGTCATTCGCCAGGTGCCAGCTGGCTTCCTCACTGACCACACTGGGGAGTTACATGGACTGTGGGTGGGGTGCTCTATCCCTACCTTCTCCAGTTCCTGTATTGTCCCAGTTCTCTCCTCATGGCCTCCTGACAGCTTGTACTGCTTCGTGTGCACAATGTGTCAGGGAGGGGACAGCTGCAAAGGTGCATGTGCAGCATGTCTCTGCACCACTGCCTTCACACCTGCAGTCGGTGGTGAAACTCTCCTGCCGTGGTGTTCAACCACAGCCCCTGCAAATTGTCCGCCCCTAAGATACACTCAGGGATGGGCGACGTAGAAGCCCTATACATCTACGGCAGCAGACAGCCCATCCCCAGCGGCATGCCTGAGGATTTCACTCAAACGCTTTGCCCACCCTGTAGCCATCAGTAACTACTGGGGCTCCACAGAACTCCTCCAGATTCCCATACAAGAGAGAACATTCAGCGCCCGTATCCACTAGGACCAGAACTCTCTGTACGTTGGTCGGATTGCCAATTCCACGTGAGGCCTTTGGTGCCTGACCATCCCCTATGGACGGGTTCCTTGGCCTTCACCCTATTTGAAACAGAACAGGGGCTCCATGGGAAGATCCTCTTCCTGCTGCACTAAGTGATCCTCAGGACGGACCACACAAGTCTCGGGCCTCGTAGCCCTCTCGTTACCCACGTTCTCTCGCTTTCTCAGCGGGGTCAACGATTGGTCAGCTTGCAGCTGCTGCCGAAGCTCCAAGAGACAGGCATTGGGTTTCC